>VMDO01015566.1:0-50477 GCA_007922755.1 Pedetes capensis
ATAAACCCATCCCTTTCGCAAGCCTGGAGGGATTGGTGCCTCCACAAATATGCTACAACACCCATTAACTCAGTCATTAATCTGACAACTGTCTACTGAGCTTGCTGTGTTTGTTAGAAACACCCAATGCTTACTTTGCTCTTAGTGTGCCATTTTGCCAGTGTATTCAATGAAGAGTTATGCATCATGGTGAGGTGAGAGATGCGGCGTTAAAAATGGAGGGACAAAATTTATTAGGATTTGAGTCCTGTTCTTGGAAATTAAGTGCCTTACTACTTCATTTGAATGTTTCATGTCAACTTGAGAGTAAATTATTTTATTTTATTTTATTTTTGTAATACTGAGGAGTTGAATCCAGGGCCTTACACGTGCTTTGCAAGTGCCCTCCCACTGAGCCATGCCCCTAGCCCATTTTTTACCTTTTTTTTTTCATCTTGAGACAGGGTCTCCCTGTTATGCGGGCTGCATCTGGCCTCGAACTCATGACCCCCTTGCCTCCACCTCCCGAGTCACTGGGATTAAAGGCGTGCACCACTGCGCCTGCCTGGGAGTCAATATTTTAAGGAAATTTTCTTCCCTTGCCACAGAGAACTTCTTAGGAAAAGCAGTCAAGTTCTCTTTATAGGCACTTTTAGCACCTCTGACTTGGTAAAGGCTCTGGAAGTGAAATTAGATCTTGAAAATGGTAGAGGATGCTGGAGCATCAAAAAAGGAATCGCGTGCTTGCTCAGCTCCTGTTTCCCACACGCCGATCCTGCCATGAGCGCCGTAGTCTTCAGGTCTCTATTTCTGGGGGTGGTGGTGTTAGTCCCTTCTTTAGCAAATGTATTCTAAATTTCTCTGGTAATAAATTTAGCAAAATAGAGTATAAAATAAGGGATGAGGTACACAAACATTTCAAAATGATGTCCTAGAGAGAATAAACCTAAAGAGCTAAGCAATTTATACCATACTTAAGACAGTAACGCGGTACCTAGGCTCCCTGAATTCCTAGCCCTGGAAGCTTTGCGTTTTTATGCTCTTTAGCGAGCCCGGGTGACATGATCCTGGGGTTTATAGACCCCCTGCACAGGTGGGGCATACACACTTATGTCAATGCATGTGTAAGAGACCACAGCGAAGAAAATGAGTGGCATGGGAGCTATTAAAGTCTACTGTGGTATTGGAAGCGTGCTGGAGAACAGGCAAAGGAGATGCACGTGTCATGTGAATCATTTAGGATTGGGACAGAGGAATCATGTTTCATCTCTGGCGGCATTTCTCTTACCATCAAGTGGATGGGATTCATATTACAAAGTGAAACAAGTATCGCGGCATAATTTATGGCCAAAGAGACAGCAGGGAAAGAAGGCATCTGACAGGAATGGGCTGTGCAACCCCTGCATGCGTGTTCATTAGCTCCATTCATATTCATGCTGGTCCTACAGGGTGCTGGACGTGGGCCTGACAGTAACAGAACATCACTGGCCAGTTAGAGCTCTATGTGCACAAAGTATGGAAAGCCAGGCACAGTGGCAGGGAATCCCGACTTCTGGGAATAAAGCAAGCCGCCCTGAGGGCAGGCACATACTCGGATCTGAAGCTGGAGGTCCGCTAGGAGAGGGGCTTGCCAAGTGTGGTTCCTAGGCTAGTCAGCCTGGCCCAGGAGCTTGTTAGAGGCATAGGCTACTGACCCCTTGAGTCTGCACAGTCAGGGGGTCCTGGGCTCTCCGTGGTAACAGCTAGTAGTTGAGGGCACAGCTAGTGTAAGAACCATTGGTGAGCCGGGAGCAGTGGCACAGGCCTATAATCCCAGGGACTTGGGAGCCAGAGACTGGAGGATTGCTAGTTTGAGGCTAGATGCAGCCCAGGTAACTTAGTGAGACCCTGACTCAAGAAAAAAAGTAGAAAAGGGGGTAGGGTGTCCCTCAGCGTTAGAACACTTACTAAGTATGTGTGAGGCCCTGGGTCCAACGCTCTAGTACTGAAAAAAAAAAAGTTAGAGAAAACCGTGAGACAGGGGAAGGTGGCACAGCAGACATGGCAGGGGAAGGACTGCACAGCAGACGTGGATGGCTACCAGCCCTGGAGGCCCCAGTGGCCAACGTCAAGGTACCGAGGGGTGGAGCTCCAGTGAGGGCCCCTGTCTGGGCCGTGATGGTTGCCTTCCCAGGAGGGGCTGGGGAGAGAGATGGACACAGAGAAAGAAGGACCGAGGTCTTCCATTGCCTGGTCAGAAGGGGGCCACACCCCTGTCATCTCCCCTCCTGGAAGCTCCATCTCGGCCTCCAGTCACACCGGGATTGGGGCTTTGAAATATGAATGTGGGTGGGGTGCAGTCAGTCCACAGCGAGCCCCGTGTCCTCCATGGCGGTGACACCACACCTGGCCTTGCAGAGGGGCCAAGTCGTGTCGGAGGCAGCACTTGCTCCACAGCATGGGATCCTGTGGCTGCACCACAGTTGGAAACTGGAGCGCGATGCAGCCAGAATGAATGCAGGCTCTGTCTTTCCCTCCGGAGCTCTGATTCCTTGTCAGTACTTCAACGCAACCTCCCAGGCAGGGAGGCTAAATTGTCTCTCTTCTCCTTAATTTAATCATCCTCTGAGGGGCGGAACAAGCTTTTGAAACTGTTTTGTTAGAAGAGCCTTATTTGTGCTCTAAATTAAGCATAAATGATGAAAAATGAGATGTTTCCCCAGGATACATAATTACTTTCACCAGCGTGTTATTTAAAAAGTGAAGCCGTGTTCGCATGTAGGTCCGTTCACCTGTAACACTCTGCTTTCTCAAGCCACACCAAAGGTGGGCTGCCCAACTCTGGGGAATGTCATCACTGTGTCACAGAATGTTGACAAAACTCATTTAAAATGGTGTTACTGCCGGGGGAACTATTAGGATAAACTATCACTGCATGTGGCTGGGATTTAGCTCAGTTGGTGGAGCGCTGCTCTGCAGTCTCTGAGGCCCCGAGTTCGATTCCCAGTACCGCAAAATGGGAGAAGGACGTGGCAACCCACTCCCAAGGCAATCCTGAAACAGTCAGCCATTGAAAACCCTGTGAAAAGGGTTTTCATGATGACCCTATGAGGGTCATTATGCGTCAGACTCAACTTGAAGGCACCTAACAACAACAACAACAACAACATCACTTCATGCAGAGAGTTCGTGGTATTGTGACCGGGGTGTGCAACTCACCCGGGACTCCAGGTTCCTCCCCAGGCTCCAGGCTCCTGGCTTTTAGGAATGACTTCATTTTCTTGGGGGTGCTGGCTGGGTCCGCACTCGGCGCTAGCCCACCCTAGGCAGCGGGGTAGCTTGGTGTTGGCACTCAGGGGAGGACTCTCACTGCGGCCTGTGAGGACGGGCTCTCCTGTGGTGATGCCGTCACAGGAATGTCTAGCCCTCCTGCCACGGCCCCACTGTGCTCAGGGAAGGGGCCCCACGGGCTGACCATCTTGGGCCGGGGCCCCTTGGAGCCAGCTGAGAATTCTGCCTGTCGCACTTAGGTCTGCAGATACTAAGACGAGCTCCCAGGTCTGGCTCCTGGACACCTCACAGACCGTCCCGGTCACTTACATCTCAGCCTGTCACACGGCTGAGGCAGCTTTCAGGGTGTGAGGACACGGGTGTCTGTCAGGACAGGACTCGATTGGCTTCCCTCACCGCTGTGACGTCAGTGTCTGTCACGGTGCCTGGCGAGCCTTCACCTGAAGGAGTGAACAGAGAATGAGCTGGTGGGACACCAAGGTGCCAAAGCCACGGAGGGTGTTGGCAGCCAGTGGGGTTTCCATCAGCAGAGCTGGGAGCTGGGCCCCGGAGCTTCTTTGTCACTGCTGCTCCTCTCTCCACCTCGTCTTAGTCCTTGGCACCCAGGTGACATTTGCAGACCTAAGTGTGACAGGCAGAATTCTCAGCTGGCTCCAAGGGACCCCGGCCCAAGATGGTCAGCCCGTGGGGCCCCTTCCCCGAGCACAGTGGGGCCGTGGCAGGAGGGCTAGACATTTCTGTGATGGCACCACCACAGAGAGCCCGTCCCCACAGGCCGCACTGAGATTCCTCCCGCTGAGCGCCAACACAGGCTACACCGCTGCCTAGGGTGGGCTAGCGCCGAGTGCGGACCCAGCCAGCAGCCCCAAGAAAATGAAGTCAGTCCGAAAGCCAGGAGCCTGGCGCTTGGGGAGGAACCTGGAGTCCCAGGCAAGCTGCACACCCCGGTCAACTCTGGATTTCAGCCTGATCAGACCTGGAGAGCCAGCAAGCTGACCCACACTCCTGGCCAGTGTTCTCAAGGCTGGCGCGAGCCACTGAATTGTCAGGCAGCAGTGGAAGCCACGCCAAGGATCTCTGGGCATGGACTTGAGAGGGGACGTCTGACAGCATGTCTGAGCGGGGACACCCCTCCAGTGTCCCTTGTGGTTGGATGCAGGGACGCCTCTCTGACTCTGACCCCTGCAAGATTTCACCCTCTTTGTAGACGGCCAGACACCGTCGGCCCCATCACCCACAGGAAGAAGTGGGAGGAAGTCATTCTTTGCCACACCAGTACTTTGCAAGTCGTTCTGAGTTAGAATTAGAAAGTCGAGACCCAGCTCATAAACACGATCGAGAGACGTGGCGGCTTTTGGGCCGGTTGGTACCCTGCTGTGACTGGTTGACATCATCTTGCTGCTCTTCCTGAGCACAATAATGAACTGAGGCTTTATTTAGCACTTGCATAAAATTCGGTAGTTTGGTAATTACATAAAATTTTCATAATGATCCCTTTCTTTAAAAAATAAGCAGCGCTTCATTTTTGTCTTTTGAGAATTCTGTGAAACACAGTGTGCTCTCATTTGCTACACTGCACGCACTTCATGACATATTTCAGATTTCAGTATTAGAATTATGCTTCCAAGATGATCAAGCCTTAATTCAGGATAATTTCATGGCTTTCTGTGGCAAACTCAATGATATTTGTGGCTTCGATACTTTTAAGCCAACTGAAACACAAATATAACTTAAACCTTGTAGTAGCAATGGCCTCACACTTTCAGTTTTCTGTATTTGAATGGACCCAGAAAAAGTGGACTTTGAAAATCTCTGTGTTGAGGTCACAGTTTCAAAACTTACACAAAGGCCACCGAGGATTCTGTAATGGGTTTTTCCTGTCTCTGGTTTGCTGTAGAATCACTTGGAAAATGACCATTGTCAGGAACACCCCACAGTGCATTTTCCTTTCGAGAAGGAAAGGAGGAGACCCGCGAGCCTGGCTCCAGGGCCAACGCGAGAAGACGCAGGTGCTCGCGCATCAAGCCCTCTCCACGGGATCGCGTGGTCCTTCATCTCATTCACGAGTGCACACTCCAGCAGAAGGCCTAAAGCACAGGGTTTCCAGCCTTGGAGATTTTTATATAAACTCCAGGCAAATGGTCAGTGGTGCAATGAAGGCTTCGTCCCCACGGGATATTCAAACTCCTGCTTGAGCAAAGAATCCTAAGAGGTTTCACTGAAAATCCTCTACTAGAAAAGATTGTTGTTGTTAGGTGCCGTTGAGTTATGTCCGACTCATAGTGACCCTCATAGGGTTTTCAATGGCTGACTGTTTCAGGATTGCCTTGGGAATGGGTTGCCACGTCCTTCTCCCGTTTTGCGGTGCTGGGAATTGAACTCGGGACCTCAGAGACTACAGAGTGGTGCTCTACCAACTGGGCTAAATCCCAGCCCACTAGAAAAGATAGGTTTCCTGATTTGTGTAGACCCCTGTTACCACTGGTTGAGACAGGTTTCTGAGTGCGAACGCACCCTTTATTCAGTGCTGGGAATAACTATAGTAGGCCGTGAGCCAGCGCTCCTTCTAAGTTAATTTGGAAGGCTTCCTGCCCTGCCTTGTAAATCCATCTGGGTAAATAAAGATTAAACTGACGTCTTCAGGAACCTGGAACACTTAACCTGCTCTTGAACTCAGGGGCTGCTTCTCCTGCGACCTCTGCCTCAACAGACATTCTGTGGGGCGAGTCCTTCCACAGATGATCCACTGAGAGAGGTGGCAGCTGAAAGTTCCTGGCCTGGGTGTCGGTCTAGATTTCTACACTGAGAAAGGTGATGTGGCTGTGCAGTCAGCTCTGGCCAGGGAGGTGAGGGAGGACCCTGTGCCGGCAGCCCGGGAGGTTCTCATGCGCTCCCTGGTCCAGCTCCGCCTTCTCCAGGCCCACAGGGCCCCCTCTCTGCAGTCATGTATCCCTGCCTGAGTGAGTCAAGGTTATAGGTGGAAGTGGTTGTAAACAAATTGTTATGAAGGCCTTGCCTGATGTGGGATCCATTCTGGTCCCAGCAGCCAACAGTGTTGTGGTGGTTGTTAGGTGCCCTCAAGTCAGGTCCGACTCATAGCAACCCCGTGTACAACAGAATGAAACACTCCCCAAAGCTGTGCCATGCGCACGATCTCCTTATGTTTGAGCCCATTGTTGCAGTCACTGTGTTTCTTCTCATTCTGAGTCGTACCACACCAGTAAATGGAGGTCCCGAGTGCTTTACTCTATCCCCACTGTTAAGGTCAACTCTACTTTGGTGAGGCAACTCTTCCTCAGTCCTTTCTTGAATGCTTTGATGCCTGGAGGGCTCATTTTCTGGCACTCTGTTTGACAGTGCTTCTCTGCTATTTATAGGGTTTTCAATGGCTAATTGTTTTGGGAGTGGGCTGTTGGGTCCTTCTTCCTAGTCTGTCTTAGTCTGGAGGCTCAGCTAAAACCCATCTACCATGAGTGCCCCTGCTGGTATATAAAATACTGGTGGCATAGCTTTCAGCATCGCAGCTGGGTACGTCCCCACAGCATGACAAGGTGATAGACGGGTTGGGGAACAAAGAGTGTGAATATGCGTGAACTTTTTTGGAGTCTTTGACTTTGATATTCTTAATTTGGAAATGAACTCAATAGGAATCATCTTACATTCATGTATTTTTTCTTTCCTAAAATAGTCTAAACACTATTGGAAGGATGGCATCTTTTGACATCTTCCCGTTAAATGTTTTGTTTGAAGAAGTAAAATTAGAGTCTAGACCCTAACGAGTAACGCAAGTGTTTCCCACCAGGGAGGAAGCGGCAGCTTCCAGCCTCTCTGCTCCTGTTGGGCAAATCAGAAGGTCCTTTGATCTGCACTTTGCCCCACGCTGGACGGAGGAGCAGGGATGCCTCCATCTTTAGGAGAAGACAGAAGGTAATGAGCCATCTTTGGAGACGGTTTCTACAGGGATCTTTTAAATCACCGCAAGGCAAAAGGGAGAGAGGAAAATGAGCCACAATGCCCAATAAAGAAATGGGGAAGAAAACTGCAGTAAAACGAGGTCACATTGGAAACAGAAGACGTGGTCTTAAACATTGTTGAGAGTCCAGTCAGGAGGTGAGAGAAGGCTGGCTAAGCGTGAGCAAAATTAAATCACCAGGAACAGTGTGTTTGAAATAATCGAGGAGAAAAGGACAGACGTGAGAATGAAGCACTTACGACATCAGCATGGGCTGTGTGGCCAAACAACGAGAAGCAAATAAGCGCTCGACCAAGTGAACGGAGCCCCAGCCCAAGTCACATGCAAGGTGTAAAGCTCTCTGGGTTATTCAGAAGAATGATGCTGTAATATATTTTAATATAAAAATATATCTCCATACTTATGCAGACTTAGGCATCGATAGATCTGCATCCTGAGCTGTTGATGATGCTGACATTAGGTACCCTCGAGTCGTGTCCGGCTCATAGTGACCCTCATAGGGTTTCCAATGGCTGATTGTTTCAGGATTGCCTCAGAAGTGGATTACCACATCCTTCTTCCGTTTTTGCAGTGCTGGGAATCGAACTGGGGACCTCAGAGACAGCAGAGTGGCGCTCTACTAACTGAGCTAAATCCCAGCCCTGTATACTGAGCTAAACTAAGTGAAATACATGTAATCTAAAGTGATAAAATTGATCATGTAAAAGATAACCTTCCTAGTTTTATACATTAATACCCACACACTCATGTCAGTACTTGATAAATAGGCCACATTTCTTGAAACAATTGTGTCTGCTGTCCATCTGATGTTTTGCTAAAACTTCACCTTTTTGGATTTTTTTAAAAAGGTTATTCAATAAGCAACCATCTCACAATCCATTTTTTTCCAAAGGCATTTTTCAATGCCCCTAATATAAGCTTTATTTCAGTACGTAATCAAAGCATCTTAAAATTTGATTTTCATCTTTTTCCTGCTGGATTCATTAGTATTTAAACTGCTTTGACCTTTGTTTGATCTTCTCCCGTTTCCTGTGCTTTAGCCTTTTGCTATATTTTAAGTATTAGAAATTTGCTTCTTGGTTTTTAATATTGGTTTTAGATCCACTTGACTGATCCTTACGAGACAAAATTATGTTTTTGACTAGTTGTCTTTCTGTCATCTAAGCACATTCCCCTTACACTTCTTTTGAAGTTCAAGTTATTTTAACTTAAGTCCATTGCACTGGAAATGGACTGGATTCCAGTCATAGCTTCAGAAAGCCCCATTCCTCACCCAGCGGGGGCCGGGGTGAACAGCCCTGTATCCACACAAAGCTCCCTGTGGTTGCACAAAGGACGGAGCAGAGAGGCCCCGGGAAGTGCAGAGGCCGCCTCCTCCGGGGAGCACAGAGCCGTTGGGAAGCGCTGAGGACAAGGGCTGAGAGGAAAGGTTTAAGCTGGGAGGAGGAATGTTCCCATAGGAGGACAGAGGTTTCTGGTGGAAGAGCTGGCCAGTGACAGCCCTCGGGAGAGAAACTGTCTGGAAGGAGGATCTACGGAGGTGGCGGGGCTGGGACCAGACGCGGGGGGCCTGGAGGCCAGGCCAGCGGTCTGAAGTGTCACCTGAATGGAAGATGAGGGCATTTATGATTGTGAGTTAAAGGAGCAGATTTACTCATTTTTTATGCGCGTTCATTCCTATTGACTAATCGACTGCAGAAAAACCATCAACACAGGCAATGCCCGCTGCGGGGAGGAAGGCGAGGTAGATTGGGGCCTGTGGGGGCTCAGGGCCGAGCCTGCGGGTGTCCACAGCAGATCAAGGAGCTTTGGTGAACCAGAGGGAGAGCCCAGTGTCCCCTCAGGGTTCGGACTGAGCTGGCCGGCACATGGTAACGGGTTAGGGAAGACGTGATCAGTAAGGCTGGCGGAGGCCCGGAGGGGGCTGTGAGTCGGCCTCAGGAAGGCTCCACGAGTGTCCACGTGCGGATGGACACGCGGGAGATCCCTGGCATGCGCATCTGCAGAGGGGAGTTCAAGGCCAGCTGCAGGTAGAAGGAGACTCTCGGAGAAGGCTTGAGAGTCCGGGGACAGATCCAAATCAGAACAGAAGGCCTTGGACAGACAAGCGACTACCTCTAACGTCTGGGTCAGAAGGGAGAGCCTGCAAGGTATTAAACCAGCCAGAAATCATACAGAGAGAGCAAGAGAGATAGAGGGTGGATAGAGGACTGGGAGAGAGCTGTAGGGACCAGGTGTGGTGGCTCCTGTCTGCTGAGAGGCCACTGTTGTGGGGCTGCAGGGCATTCATGGTCATGATTAAAGATATGCACTAATGCCGTGTGTCTGTTAAAACCGCTCCTCCCTGAAGCAGTGGCCGACACCCGCACCCTTCCAGAGCGCCCAGCCGCGGCTCCGCCTGGGTCCTGGAGCTGAGGGAGCTGGCCGCACCTCTGACCTCTTTCCCAGCTCTGTGTCTTTGGCACGCAGCCTCCCCTCTTCGCCCCTCGTCTCCTGGAGAAAGGTCGGTGCTAACCAGATCCCCCGTGGGGTGTCCTCAGTGGCCTGAAAGCACTATAGAGTGCAGAGAGCCACACGGGGTGGGTGGAGAGAACAAGAGGGTCCTACCCTTGGGCATCAAACTGCCACTCGGAAAAATGGTTTAAATTTACCTGGCAGCTTTAATAAGGCTAATTTTCCTTGACGAGAGGAGGGGATGTAGCTAAGGGCAAACGTAGATGAAACAGATCCTCTAAATAGCTGGCTGGGATTTCTGATTTCGCTGCCTTGAGAAGCACCATAGAGGCAGCCGTTTGAGCAGGCAGGGGAAAGTTCCTAACTATTAGCTTTTTAATTTAAGTTTAGCTTTGGCCAGGTGGTTTACGGGTGCTTTCATATTCTAAATGTCTCCGGAGTTTGCCAAGTAATACTTCAGGAAAATTTGGTATTTTTAAAGGGAGGTTTCCTGAGATCATCCCCATAATAGAATCACAAGTGTTAAAGGCAATCTATAGCCACACCCCCCTGGCGACCCATCTTGTCAGATCTCAGAAGCTAGGCGGGGCCCAGCCTTGTTCATCTTGGATGGGAGATCACTGAGGAACACTGGGAGAAGGACCTGCAGCCCACACCCGAAACAATCAGCCATTGAAAACCCTAGGAATACCAGAGAAACACTGACCTAGTGCCAGGCATGGCCCAGGGCCAGGGAGTTTCCTCTATTGTTAGATACAACTTGACAGCACCTGGCAACAACAACAACAACAACAGTTTTAAAATCTGCCCAGGCTTGTTCTAAAATTTCTTAAATCCCAGTGCTTTGAATTTAATTAAATATTTTTCAGTGCTTCAGTGTTTATGTTTCATGTGCTGATAAGAAGGCTGGCTTGTCCAGCTAGAAGACATGGGTTGTATTCTGAACAGAGTGGAAAATAGAGACCTTCCCATGTTTCAGGAACTGCTGATGACTAAAGAGTAACTGCTTCCCTGGAAGTTACCAGCTCAGTGTGTGAACAGGAGGCGGAACCCAGGAATGGGGTCCTGCTGGCTGAATAATGCATCCTAATCATTGGGGATTGAAATGAAACATAAAGTCTGTAGTTTCTTTCCTGCAGCCATGGTTAGAAACACTTGGATATAAAAACTGCGTATGATGAATGGGCACAGTTTGGTGCTGTTGGGTGTGTTCTCACAGTTCCACCAGCCCTGTCCAGGGGATGACACCTATGACCTTTCCTCACACCCCTGTTTCCTTGCTTTTCTTTTCCCCATGGTAAGAACATTTAACACGAGATTCGCCATGGAGACACAATTTCTAAGCCCACCATTGCTCATCGTTGACAATGGACACCACGTTGTGCAGTGTAACCTTATACCCATTGCACGACCTGTAGCTACCCCCAGCCCCCTGCATCAAGTAAGAGGAAGCATGCAGTATTGGGCCTTTTATGGCTGATAATTAATTTAGCACAATATATTTCAGGTCCATCCTTTTCATCACAAATGGCAGGAGTTCTGTCTCTCAGGGCTGTATGCCACGTTTTCTTTATCCATTTATCTGTTGATGGACCATCTGAGTCATTTCCTTATCTTGGAAACAATGACACAATGAACATGGAAAGGCAAATACCTCCTTGAGACCCTGATTTTAATTTGTTTGTGTACACACTGGGGGGGCGGGGGATTCCTGTGCCATCCAGTGGTTCCATTTTAATATTCTGAGGATCTTCTATTCTGTTATCCGTGTTGTTGTTGTTGTTGTTAGGTGCCGTCGAGTCGGTATCCCACTCATAGCAACCCTCATAGGGTTTGCAATGACTGACTATTTCAGGATTGCCTTGGGAGTGGCTTGCCACGTCCTTCTCCCATTTTGCGATGCTGGGAATCGAACTCAGGACCTCAGAGACTGCAGAGCAGCGCTCTACCCACTGAGCTAAATCCCAGCCCCTGTTACCCATAGCAGTGACACTATTTTACATTCACACAACCCACACTTCCTTCTCTCCTTCCTTCCTTCTCTCCTTCCTCCCTCTCTTCCCTCCCTCCCTCCCCTCCCTCCCTCCCTCCTTCCTTCCTTCCTTCCTTCCTTCCTTCCATCCCTTTCTTGATAATAGCCATCCTAACACTTGTGAGGTGATATCTCATTGCAAGTTTGATTGCATTTCCCTCATTAGTGAGATTTTGTGACTTTTCATATACCTGTTGGCCTTTGGTGTGGCTTCTTTGGAGAAATGCCTGTTCAGGTCTTAAGAGATACTGCAATTACCATAGTCTAATCTATAAAGACTATGATGGTCTAAATGAACTGCAAGAAAAGTATGGGAAGCAGGTCTAACTTTCCAGTAGCTACTTCTAGATACCTAGGAACATTTTTAATGGTCTCCACATATCTGGATACCAGTAGAACCTGACGGTTCTGGGCAGGAGGAGACTCGATGTGGTGGTGGCACGAATGGAATTCGTCCATGTGTTTCTTTGGGTGTCAGTGAGCTTCCTCTTGAGAATCTACACACCCAGGGCTCCAGCCTCGACATTCTTCCTTGAACCACGTCCTGCAGAGGACCCTGCTGTGGAGTGACCAAAGCTGAGGCCAGCCAGCCCCAGGCGAGTGGACAGTTCCCCTCAGGTGATCAGGGAAGCAACAAGTCCTCAGCCATTTTCATAAGCCGAGAGACGTTTTTGTGAAATGTTAGGAACCTTTTCTTCTAAAATAGAGAAACAGTAATAATTCTCCATAGTTTTGGTTTCACTTAGGGAAAACTTCTTCTTGAATTAGTGATGCAACTAAAGAAGCAGGCAGACCACTTGTTGCCGTCATGGGGCTCTCAATGTAGTCTTTCAGGACAAAAACTTTTCTTCCTGTTGACCTCAAGGCAATTTCATTATTTACTATAACATCAATAATAAATCCCTGAGGTGAACGGAATGATGTACCATTGTGACTGCACACTTTGCCTCTTTTTGTTTCACAAAATAAAAATTTATCATTGGAAATGGAATACATCTTATGCAGAAGGAAATTTATCTTTGTTAGCATCTAAAATAACTTTATTAACCTACCGTTTTGAGGTCTTCATGGAGATGCGTCTGACGTAATAGTCTTAGCGAATCTAACCAACCTTCTTTCTTTGGGCTCCCTCTCTGGGTGGCCTTAACATCTCTGGGCAACTCCAACGGTTCATGGCTCTGTTCCTAATAGTTTTGGGAAGCAGGCGTTTTGATTCACATAGTGATATAACCAAACTCCTGTTTAAGAGATTTTAAAGGCTTTCTATAGGAAGATGTCAGGAAGAAAATGTGTAACAGCCATCAGAGAGAGAGATCTTACCATCATTCTTCAGTTATTTTTAAAAAGATAACTTAGTTGTCACCAGGAATTTTGGCTTTTGCTAAGCACTAAAGGGCTGGGATTTAGCTCAGTTGGTAGAGCGCTGCACTGCAGTCTCTGAGGTCCCAAGTTCAATTCCCAACACCGTAAAAATGGGAGAAGGGCCTGGCAATCCACTCCCAAGGCAATCCCGAAACAATCTGCCACTGAAAACCCTATGAGGGTCGCCCTGAGTTGGATACCAACTGGACGGCACCTAACAACAACAACAACAACAACAACAACAAAAGCACTAAAGGTCATTTGTTATCTGCAAGTGTGGGGACACTTGCAGTGAGAGTGAACAGTGAGAGGGAACTTGCAGTGAGAGGGAACAGACTTGCCATTTTTTTGTTGTTGTTGTTTGCTTTCCTAAGTTAATTTCACTTGTATTCTTTCAGTTCTCTTTTAGCCACTTGAAATGAATTCATTCTAGCCTTTGACATGGGCCCAAGCTAATCAGAACTGCATAAATATGAACTTGACTGAGTGCTGAGACGTCTTTGTTAAACTACTAAACAGACCCATAGTCTGAATGTACTCTACTCGTTCCCATTTTCTTCCCAGCAGCTCCCTTGCTTGGTCTCACTATTTTAGCTATTGAAAGCGCGTCACTATGCAGTTGTTTGTGTAGCCACTCATGATAGCAACTAGACGTTCAGTTTAGGAAAAAACAAACAAACAGAACATCCTCTCTAGGTTGAACCCAGGGCCTCGCGACTGCATGCTTTGCAAGTGCTGGACCACTGAGCTGCACCCTCAGCCCATTTTTTTTTTTACTTTTTGAGACAGGGTCTGGCTAAATTACACAGACTGCTTCTGGTATTGAACTTGCGATCCTCCCGCCTCCGCCTTCCAAGCCGCTGGGATTACAGGCATGCGCCTCCGCGCCCGCCAGCACATTGTGCTATTTTAACTACGGAAAAATTAGTACTCTGTGATTTGTGTCTCAGGAAAACAAACCTGTGGCCTCACAGTGGGTCTGGTTTGATCGCAGCAGGGCGGCTATGAACTGCTCCACCCCAAGCTGATCTGTGACTGTCAGCTGCTTCAGAGAATGGTGGTGTTCCCTCTTCATCACTGGCTTTTGTAAACAAAGCATTTATGAGGACAACTCATCCTGATGCTGCATGGAATATAATATTATAAAGCAAATTGAGTGTGGCTGTTGTCGAAACGTGCCTGATGGCTGGAGAAATGGACCTGGAGCTCTCGCCACGCAGTTGGCTAGAGAACATGGGAGCGGTGTTATTGAATTATATTTTTGTGCAACACATTGTGAACAGAGAAACAGGCCATTTCATACAACTAAAATATCATTGATAATGGCATATGGATTTTCTTTAATTATTCTTCTTGACTGATTCCTCTAATTATTGCAATCTGCTATTTGTCATTTGATGAGTTTAATCTTAAGTGAAAGATTAGATTAGATCCTTATTTATTGGGAGTTGCTTTAAAAATAGAGATTAGATTTCATTCTTATTGTACTGCTATTGTAAAGTCAAATTGTTATTTGACTTTATAATGAATTTATATAGGGGCACATCCTTTAGCAAAACTGTGAAAACCTACATTTTTATGGATCTATAATTTTCTGAGGTAGAGATAATTTATTAGAACAAATCACCCATCCCTACGAGTCCTCTGGTGTGTGTGCTATAGTGTGATGATGATAAATATTCAGGACTAGAGCATGTTTTCTGCTTACAACTAGCTGCATGTCCAGCCTCCTAGGGTGACCGGGAATTAAGTTCCTCTAGCACCGCTTCTGCCCTCCCTCGCAAGGGTTCTCTCCATTGTTCTTTATTATTTAAGCTTTCTTGTAGCTTCCAACCCAAACTTGCCCTCCACTCCTGGGAGTAACATATCTGGGCAAGTGTAGATGACCAGAGTGGTGGGTGTGTCACAAGTGGGTTAGCCAGGGGCCTCCGAGACGCCTGCAGAGGGCTCACACCCAGCCAGGGCTCAGCCAAGAATCCCACCCCGTCGCCAACAGAGGAAGGGTTTCGATACCTTGTTCAGCACTGACGGCAGGGTGAAAGTTCCCACCCCAGTCTCCCTTGGACTCCAGAGCATAGGCAACCATGTGCTCTGACCAGCATCACAGAGGCACCAACAGCAGGAGGCGCTGCTGAGGTGCCTACCTGGCCTCACAGAGCATCCCACCAGGGGCTGTGGCTAGAATTCAAGGGGTCTGGAAACTAAGGTGGGCACAATTATACCTTTACTTTCACTACTTTCAATCTGAAATTTAGCATTTCCTTCTATTATGGACATAGGAAACAAAGCCCAGTATTACAGCCAGGACTTCTGATTTTGTTTCTAATGGAAATCACAGATACACCACTATCACATTAATTTCTTTTTTTTTTTTTTTTGCGGTACTGGGGGTTGAACCCAGGGCCTTGCGCCTGCATGCTCTGCAAGTGCTGGACCACTGAGCTGTGCCCCCAGCCCATTTTTTTTTTTTTTTTTACTTTTTGACACAGGGTCTCACTAAGTTACGCAGACTGCCTCTGGTCTCGAACTTGCAATCCTCCTGCCTCCACCTCCCAAGACGCTGGGATGACAGGCGTGCGCCACCGCGCCCGGCCACATTACAGTTTTTACAGATATTTTAAATACTATGTGTGCCCACTGCTACCCAAAGAGAGAAGATTTCCTGCTAGATCTCATGTAATGTATAAGTAAAACAGCCCATTTAGTCTATAAAAGATGCTTCCCTGTATTTAGCTAACTGGACTCCCTACCGTTGGCTTTCTTTGTAGTCCTGGGGACTTGGTTTTAATTTTTAAAAGCATTATCCCCACAGGGATGCCTGAGCCTCACCAGACCTGCAGCGGGCGGCGGTGTACAAAGGTGTGGAGCCCCTGATCCCAGCACCCAGAGTTGGCTTTGTCGCCTCAGTCTGCAGGCTGCCTGGGCCCCCGTCAGCACCCTACATGATGCTGGATCCCCAGGTTTTTACACAGCAGCGGCTGGAGGGTCTGGATATGGAGCCAGGGGAGCCCATGTCTGAGCTGGCAGAGCTGGACTTCAACCTAAGTGGTTTGGTAACTCGGGAAGGTCAGTGGCAACCATGTCTCCCGGCAATCCATACCAGCAGAAGGGAAGAAAACAGAGAGCCAGGTGACAGAGGGCTTTAAAGAGCTGTTCTTCAGCTTTCAAGAGACAGGACTTGGAAAGTTCAGGAAACACGTGCAGGGGAGGATCTCGCACTCAGGTAGAAGTGCCACAACAGCGAGGGAGGGCTGGCGGCAGCAAAATGACCCACGCAGGGTAACAGACTCTGGCGTCACGTCCAGTGTTCTCCAGTGAGTCACGTGCATGTGTAATTGTAATGAGGATGACATGCACCTCAGCTGACCTTCTGAACTAGAACTAGAGCATTAGTAGGTTCCAATGTTAATCCATTGTCATGGCAACAATTACTGTTGAAGCCTGTGATAATCAATGTCTTTAACTATCCTATTACTGAACATGCCTGCAGCCGTAGCCCTGTGGCATCTGATCCCATCAGATCTCAGAAGCTAAGCAGGGTCAGGCCTGGTTAGTACTTGGATGGGAGACCGCCTAGGAACAGCAGGTGCTATAGGCTTGGGAGACGGACCTGGCAACCCACTCCCAAAAAACAATCTGCCATTGAAAACTCTATGAACAGCAGAGAAGCACTGACAATAGTGTTCCTCCTGTTGTATGTAGAGTAGCTGGGAGTCGGATACTGATTCGACAGCACCTAACAACAATATTATTGAACATATAGATTAGCTTCCAGCTATTACTGCTAAAAATTATGCTCTTAGGAAAACTATGCATATGACACTATGAGGAAATTATAAACCTTTTCCAAAAAGGTGTTATAAATGTCTTTTTTGTCACCTTGGATAAAAAGGATTAGAATCTCTTTACAGATGACTACATTTAATAAATGCCACCAGTTTTCACTGTTAAAGTGAAAAGAGGAATTCCTTGGTGGAAAGAATAAAAATCAAGGGGTTATAGGAAAGGATGGCAGGCCAGTTATATAAAAGCACCGTCCCCATTACCCGTCGGTTAGCGAGATGACACACTAATCAGTTCCCGGGTCCTTCACAGGTATTTTCTCAGCTCACTCGGTCTGGTTCACAACCTTAGCCACTCTCCAGAAGGCAGCTGAGCCCTCAGGAATGAACCTCTTCATTAGTGCTGAGAAGAGCCAGCTGCTTCTTTGGGGCATCAGTACAGGCCGGCTAATTTAATCTCAAGGACTCGGACAGAAGTTTTAAGTGGGCAGGGGTTGGGGAAAGAGGAAAGGAAGCAAACAAAAAAGACATACCCAAAGAAATTCGGGGGCTGGGATTTAGCTCAGTGGGTAGAGCGCTGCGCTGCAGTCTCGGAGGTCCTGAGTTCAATTCCCAGCACTGCAAAAATGGCAGAAGGACCTGGCAATCCACTCCCAAGGCAATCCTGAAACAGTCAGCCATTGAAAACCCTATGAGGGTCGCTATGAGTCGGATACCGACTAGACGGCACCTAACAACAACAACAAAGAAATTCAGGAAATCAAACTGAATTTTTTAGGGGGAATCTTACAGCACTGTGAAGATGCCAGTCAGAGTGGGTGTGGTAGGGTTTTGTTGTTGTTGTTGCTAGGTGCCATCAAGCGTGGTCTGACAGGGGGAATCTTACAGCACTGTGAAGATGCCAGTCAGAGTGGGTGTGGTAGGGTTTTGTTGTTGTTGTTGCTAGGTGCCATCAAGTGTGGTCTGACTCCTAGCGACCCTATGTACAACAGAAGGAAACGCTGTCCGAGACAGTTCCATGCTAGGTGCTATGTCAGTGCTTCTGTGCTACTCATAGGGTTCTCAATGGCTGATTGTTTTGGGGGAGTGGGCTGCCGGGTCCTTCTCCCAAGCCTACAGCAGCTGGTGTTCCAGGCAGTCTCCCATCCAGGACTTACCAGGCCTGACCCTGCTTAGCTTCCGAGATCAGGGAGGATCTGAGGCCAGGGCGGTCCGACTGAAGGCGATAGGGGCTTAGGTCTTGACAAACACAACCACAGAGAAGGGTGAGGGGCTTCAGATTCTCCCTCTGCCCTCACGGAAGGGGAGCTGTGGCTGGTCGCCCAATTCTTTTGTAGCCATAGGAAATGGAAGAGACAGCCCCATCTCAGAGAAGCCAAACCGAGGTCCTTTGGCAGAGGTAAGTACCGGACTTCAGTAGTGGCAACTGTGGGCTTGGACCCACCCGACAGTAGAGACGGCTCCCCGGAGGAGGTGAGACCACCTCAGAGCAGGTGCCACCGATGGGAGGTGGGGCTCTGGCCATGGAGCCCTACCGGGGGCGGTGAGGCTCCTGAGGCACAAGGCTGGGGGCTGGGAAAGGTGGGGTGGCCAGAGCGGGTTTGGGGCGCTGGTGCTGGCTGGGCCACCCGGCTCCTGCCAGAGAGCAGTGGGCAGTGTGTGCGGCGATCGAGCTCAGGTGCTAGGTTCATAGGGTAGACATTCTGCTCCTGCTGTGGTGCCATGTGGACTCAGGAGGAGCCCCGTGGTTCAGGGGGCACCGTGGGGAGCTGTGGTGCGAGTGGCCAGGGTGGAGATGCCAGCAGCCGGTGTTCTGCTGAAAAGGTCCCTGTGATCGCCTGTGTCCTGCTCCTGGGCCAGACTGCCTGCCCTCGCAGCTGTCTGGCCTGTGCCTGTCTTGGGTGGCGCTGGCACAGCGGTTTGCAGCCCAGGGGCTCCTCAGCCCGCGCTCCCCGCACTCCCTCCCCACTCTTCAGCTCCTTCTTGGCACTGTGGGCCAGGCTGTGTTGGAGGCACCTCAATGTCTCTCTAAGGTTAATATACTTATGAACAAAATAAGTAAAATATCTATTTACTATATGGAAACTCCATCAATAACATAGAAAAATACAGATTAAATATTTTTCATTTATCCTGCAAGCTACTAGAGTTAAAGGCAACTATTCTCTTGTTTATCTAACCATACCAAAAACATACTCACCACCATGGTTTCACCTCAGTACTGATGAGATCTCTTGGCTACTAACAAAGCAAGCAAGTTGGGATGATGGTACCAGAATCAAGCTGATCCTGCTAATTTTCATCCGTTTCTAAGGCAGACTGCTTTAAGACGGAAGAGTGAATAGAAATGTCCCTGTGTAAGTCATTGGAAATTGTCAGAAGAAAATAATAAATTCCATAGCAACTGAAATAAAATACAAGAAATTACAGTGCTTCAAATCCTCAGAAATGAAGTCATCTAGTTGGCTGTGGGTGGATTAAGAACGGAGCCCTGGAGACAGGAAGTTTTCTCAGTTCTTCTGAGGAAATGAAGTCTCTCCCAAGGTCTTGTCTATACTGGGGCGTTTCCAGTTTTAGTCTCTGCAGCAAATCCCTCTATTTGCTGAGACTCCTGTTCCTCTCTGAGAAGAGTGTGGTGTGGGCTGGGCACCTGGTGATCCTCATGTGACAGGTTGGGGACGAACCTGCCTCTGGCTTGAAGTCTGGGCTGAAGCCCAAGGTTTTCAGCTTCTCCGTTGCCCCACAGCGCTGTGATGGGCAGAGGGCCGCCTGAGGCAGCAGGAGAGAGGAGCCAGCCTGCTGTGGGGGCTGAGCAAGGTCCCTGCTGGTGTGTGTGTCCTATAAGAAACAGGCTGTACCTGTACCTTCTTTGTGCTACTGATGGAGATGACCAGGCTGCCGTTCAGTGGGGTTCTGCCAGATGCTGGCCACTGACCTCAACTCATTATGACATTACGTTATTTAATACGATCCGTGACCTTTAGAAGTATGCGCTATTATCATCCCATGTGAGCTGGAATTCAAATTTGATTTGCGTGATTCTACGATGCAGCCCTAATGGAAGAAGAACATCCTCGGCAGCAGGAGGTGCTGAAGCAGAAAGCAAGGTCGCCGGACTCTGGTCCACTCAGGACGCACCATACAGCAAACCTGGCTGGAAAAATACATAACTTCAGAAAAGACAATAATATGTTGTTGTTGTTGTTAGGTGGCGTTGAGTCGAGTCTGACTCATAGCGACCCTCATAGGGTTTTCAGTGGCTGACTGTTTCGGGATTGTCTTGGGAGTGGATTGCCAGGTCCTTCTCCCATTTTGCGGTGCTGGGAATCAAACTCGGGACCTCAGAGACTGCAGAGCGGCACTCTACCAACTGAGCTAAATCCCAGCCCAGACAATAATATAGCTTACTTTATTGGCAAATTAAAGGATGAAAGATTCTAGCTATACGTGGTTAACAGGCAGTGGTTAAGCGGCCCTTGTCCCTGGAAAGTTAAAGGGGTCTGAGAAAAATTGTCCAGAATGAATTGTTTTCTGCTTTGGTGCATGCAAATATCAGTTACTTTATATGAAATTCAGTGCCTGCTTAACCTATGCATTTAAGCAATAAACTATAGTGTCAGGCAGGCACTTCCTATAAAACCTCTAACACCGGAGTAAGTGAAACTTGTCTAATCAGGAGAAACCGAAGAGTCAGGGGTGAATATCGGATTGCATCTGAAGTTCTTTCTCAGCCTCAGAACCCAGCTGCTGATCTTTTGAGATTCCCAGGGCCACACAGCAGAGCAAGTACATCAGAATCTATGGGGATGGTAGCCAGGCGTCAATACAGCAACAAACAAAAACAAACAACAACAGAAGAAGCTCTCGAGTGATTCTAAATACGCCCAAAGTCGAGAAACAATGGGCTAAATGTGGAAGAACCCACAGTCACCATTATTAAAACCAAAGATATTTCTCTCGCAGGGTTTGGGAAGGCCAGGAATCCACTGGTCCTCAAATGAGAGCCTGTGTAAGAAACCTCTGGGTCCTCTTTCCCGAGCGAGAAATGGGGATGGAGCCGAGCGAGAGATGTTGTTGTTGTTGTTAGGTGCTGTGGAGTCGGTATCCGACTCATAGCGACCCAGCGACCCTCATAGGGTTTTCAATGGCTGACTGTTTCCGGATTGCCTTGGGAGTGGATTGCCAGGCCCTCCTCCCAGAGCGAGAGATACGGAGATCAAATCTCTCCCTCACTTAAGGTGAGGTCCGGAATAAGAGGACCAGATATTGTCACTGGCAGGAGATCTTTATTGTTACATACACACAGGGTTAGTTCACACACACACTCACCCTGGCACACCGATACCTGGCACCTCTGTAGTCGCACCTGATGACGCAGATAAGCCTCGCCATCTGTCCGGTCAAGCAGTGTCCTCGGCCTTCCTTCCCGATGTTCTTCTCACGGCGTGGACGATGGTGGCGACGTGGCGACGGGTCCTCTGTTGGTGGGGGCTCAGCGTGACGTGATGGCAGTCATCGCTTAGAGTTGAGGAGCCCGCCTGCTGTCATGGCTCCTCTCTTCTTATCCAGTTCAGTGTGGGGCCTGTGCTCCATCTGGTTATCTTGCATCGACGTCGTTGTGCCGTGTGGTTAGCGGGTGCCAGGGGTCTATCCTGATCACTCTCGTGCACACATGTCACTCTCCCCTGGGGCAGTCCCAGGGGCCTTAGGTTACAGCATTCCACACTTCATGTAATACACAGCTGATTTCATCATTCACTTATATTCCTATTCCTTACGTCCTCGCTGGGCACCAGTCTCAGGTCTTACTGCAGGCGTTCTGGGCTAGGGATGGGACTGTGGTTCAGTCTCTTGGGGGTGAGATCCATGGCGGTGGTTTTAATGGAGGCCTCTCCAGAGCATCCGGGGGAAGATGCGGCTCCAGGTGGGCGGCAGCACTTGTGTTGGGATGGAGCGAAGGGCCCAGTGTCTTGGAATGAGCACCCAGCAAGCTGGGTGGGGGCAGTTCCCCACCATCTGCTGGAAGGTAGAGGGCTGTGACACCAGTTTTTCTTGAGGAGGCTCATCCCAAGAGAAGAACAGCCCCTAGGCTGAGTCACCGGAAGTCTTGTGGCCACAGGCTGGCCCATCTTTGTCCCCATACCAGGCCCTGGAAAGTGATAAGATGACAAATATGAGGAATATTGGATCTTCCCTGAAGGAGGCAGCCATAAGGATGGGCAGTGGCGATGGCTCTGGACTCTGGAGTGGACAGGGAGCCTGCGGTGAGGACATTGTGGGCTCACGGTCCTGTGCTGTGGCCGTGCAGTGGACTCTGCCAGTGACCTCTGCGGGGGACACAGAGCCAGCTATGAGGTCAGCTGGAGACGTGGCTCTGCACCACAGCACACAAGGGTGACCCCCTCTGTGCCTCCCAGATCCCTTCCCAAGGCCAGCCAGGCTGTGACGCAGCACCCAAGAATCAAGCAAAGGCCACGGAGCTCACCAAACACAACAGTGAGCTGTAAACCAAAGCTGGTGAAGACACCCACTGGGTACCTCCCTGGGCTGGTGGGAGGAGTTGGGGGTCAAGTTCTAGGGAAGAGGACTTCATGGTGGTTATGCTATTGCACTGGGAAATGGAGCCCTCTGGATGGGAAAGACTGAGAGTTTGAGCTCTGTCCACAGCTGGTGGAATCAATGCCCTTGCTCACTGCTTGGCCAGAGTCTTCTGTTTGGTCCAGCAGGGCTGGAGGCGCCTGGGCTACCCTATGGTGGTTCTGATAAAGGTCCACATTCTTCTGGCTCAATTCAGTGGAGGCAAAACACAACATTCTGTTCTGACATCTCTGAAGTAACTTTACGTGGACAACGTTCCTTGTGGACATCTGGTGTGTTAAGAGGGGGTCCACACCCGGGGGTCCACACCCAAGCCCAGAGCTGAAGCTTTTGGGGGCTCTATGTTCCTCTTTTAACTCTAGGCTGAATATAGTTAAAAATCAATAAGGAAACTTTAGACTTTTTCATCTTATTACTGCACATTCTTGAATATTGAAACAGGTACATTTATATGTACATATGATATGTTCCTGGTTGTCTAATCAACTCATTGAGTTGGAAATAATGATATTTTTTTTGCAAAGTTTAGCAATGTGACCCAATGTCTCATCTAATAAATAACTGTAAATCCAACTTTATTCCTAATCTAGTCTAATACAGAACGTCAGAATGAATTGCCAACTCCAATGAGTTAGAGTTAACTCAAGACAAAATCACGTTGCTCTGAGAACCAGCTTTCTTTCTCAAAACTCCAATTGATGAGGACCAGTGCCACATTAGTGAATGTTTGATGTGAGACACAAAACTGAATGTTGTGTTTGGTAGGTAGATTGACGAGTTTACTTTACGTGCTATTTCACTTGAGGGAACTCAGCACTGCCTGTTGGAATAATCTCCTTTTCAAACTTATCATTGGTCAAGAAAGAAAACCCACCTGCCACAGAGGTGCCTGCCCTGAAGACAGGGAGGGAGGACAGGCAGGGAGCGAGGCCAAGTGCGGGCTGCCCTGAGGAAGCAGAGTAATGAAGCCCCACTGGAGCTGTCAATGCTGGGAACAAATGGGGCCTGGGAACATCTGCAAAAGAAGGGCTTGTTCCAGTTCCTGGCCCCCAGCAAATGATGGATCAGAGTCCATGTTAGGAATCTTGTTTCCAATGACATGGTGGAAACTGTGTGCAGGTTTTCTAGTACAGCCCAGAGGACGCATTCCTGTCTCTTTCTAGATAATGTTCTATTTACTGTGACTATGCCATGTAGGCTGTACCATGTCCTGCTCTTACACAGAATAATTTATAAATGAGTCTTATGTGAGATTGCTATCAGTCTTTACAGTGGCCCTACAAGTGGACGTTTTTATTATTCCCACTTAACACAAAGCATGGGGAAGTCAAGTCACTGGCTGAGGTCAAGTTACCACGTGACAATCAGGGACTTGCTTTCTGCATCCACCCCAGAGATGAAGGCTCTGCGCACAGGGTTGAGTTTTCCTTCCCTTCTCTGTGTGGATCCAAAGCAAGAGCCAATTCGATAGCATGGGTGAGCGCTCGGCCAGGGCTCACAGTGGTCTAGAGGGACGTCGCATAGCCTGACGCATGTCCAGGGTACGTCTCAGGGTTTCACTTTTTCGGACGCGTGGTACCCAGGTGTTGCCATGGCAACCATGCATCACTCCAAGCCTACAGCATGGGGCCCCTGCGGGTCCAGGTGGATGTAATGGCGACTGAATGGTGGGGTGCGGCTGGTGGAGGGAGGCCAGGAGACCAGGACAAAGGCCTCTGACCCCCAGACACCTGCGGGCTGAGTCTGTAAGCTGCAAAACTGTGGCTGAGAGTCTCACTCCCTGGTCCCTCCCCTCTTTTTCTTTTATTCTGTCATGTTTTTGATTATTTGGAAACTAAGTACAAATCCCCTGAAACTCAGTATTTTTTTCCTGTAAAGAAAGACTGGCCAAAGCACAAAGATGTAAATACAGGCAAGGAAGGAGGCAGGGCAGGCAGGCCAGTGAGGTCCAGGCCCGAAGTCCACCTGGGGCTCCCTGGGCCACTCTGCTGCCCCCACCTGCTCACTTTAATTCCGTTGCTACTTCCCTGCCAACCACCCCCGGGGCGCCACTGCACTGCACAGAACTTCTCCTTTTCTGCTTTATGCAATTGAAGCAATTTTAGATGATCAAATTCAACTACCCTTCCAAACTGAATGAAAATGCACGTGTAATACGATCCACACAGATAGCACAGTCCAATTTGCCTATCAGAGGGTTGGCATTAGAATATTAAGTTATTTGCCAGGGTCAAAGCCTCTCTCTAATCGCGTTATCTTTTCACCTGGAGAGGCCTTTCCTCCCCGCTTCCCTGTCTGTAAGGAATAAAAAGGATAAAAGAAATACAAATTAATAATGAAAGAAACTGTGTGTAAACCCATCTGGGACTGCCCCAGACATGTGTGACATGTGTGATAAAAGGATAACAGTAACACCTGGCGCCCAATAACCACACGGCACAGTGACGTCAGGGCGAAATAACCAGATGGAGCACAGACTCCACACGAACTGTATAAAAAGAGAAGAAACTCGACGGCAGACAGACCTCTTCCACTCCGAGTGATGACAGACTTCGAGTCACGCTGAGCCCCCCACCAGCACAGGAACCGTCCCCACGTCGCCACCATTGTCCGCACCATGAGAGGAAGAACATCGGGATGGAGGGCGGAGGCCACTGCTGGACCAGACAGATCGTGAGGCTTATCTGCGTCATCAGGTGCGACTACAGAGGTGCCAGGTATCGGTGTACCAGGGCAAGTGTGTGTGTGAACTAACCCTGTGTGTAGCAATAAAGGTCTCCTGCCAGTGACAATATCTGGTCCTCTTGTTCCCGACCTCACCTTAAGTGAGGAAGAGATTCTCGCTCGCGACACTGTCTCTCTCTGGCTAGGGTTGTTATGGAGTCCCAGTAACGTGGCTTCCTCAAAGCATGGGAAGAGGGGAGGGCTGTGCTGAGGAACGTCTACTCCGCCAGCCTGGGAAGAAGCGAGCTCAGTAGGACAAGGAGTTCTCTGCCCACTGTCTTTGCCACGTGTGGGGCAGAGCCGTTTCCTCAGACTCCACACAGGGCGCCTGCCTCATCCTCACTGATGTTGCCAAACCACAGCTGGAGGCAGCAGAGACACCAATAGTGAGACTATGCAGTCACCTCGCCGGGGGTGGAGCTGCCCTGGTTTTCTGAGAAAGTCCTCAGGCACTGCTGAGCTTTAGCCTCCTTTTCTGTAATGGGGACAGTGGGCAGCTGCCTCTTCTGCCCTTGAGATCACTAGAAAACAGGTGCAAGTGCTTGATACAGTGCGCAGCAATGGGCGCACTCAGTAAAGACGGCGTTCCTATGGTATTCGCTAGTGTTTGATCAGCGAAGGTTTACTGCTTAAGGTGTGCATGTTACAGAAGATGTCTTATTTCCATGTGAAGATACCAATTCTTCAGTCATATTTACCTCTTTCCTTGGGCCAAAGAGATTTGCTGAGTCATATCTTAACCAAAATAAAGATCAAATATATAAATGTTAGTGTGTGTGTCTGAATGGCCAAATTTCAGGCATACTTGTCAACTGGAATGCCACACATATGGGACTTAGAAATGTGTGTGATGTTTATTTTCACTTACATATGGTGAAGAGGATTTGAAGCATTTACTGATCAAGATCAAAGAACACAGTCTTCAGTATGGATTGCGACTCAACACCAACAAAACAAAAATCTTTGCAACTGGGTCAGTAAGCTGCTTCATGGTAAACAGAGAAAAGATGGAGGTTGTCCAAGATTTCATTTTCCTGGTTCTACAATCAAGGCTTATGGAAGCAGCAGTCAAGAAATCAAAAGATGCACTGCATTGGGAAAAGCTTTGCAAAAGACCTCTTTAAAATGTTGAAAAGTAAAGATGTCAGGTTGAAGATGAAGGTGTGCCTGACTCTGGCCGTGATATTTTCAGTCACACCATATGGTTGTGAAAGCTGGAGACAAGAGAAGCATCAATGCCTTTGAATTACGGTGTGGGAGATGAATACTGAATATACCATGGACTGCCAAAACAACCAACAGATCCGTCCAAGAAGAAGTGCAACCAGAGTGCTCCTTGGAAGCTAGGATGGCTAGACTGTGTCTTATGTATTTTGGATACATTGTTAGGAGGACCAATCCCTGCAGAAGGACATCATGTTTGGGAGAGTGGCAGATCAACAAAAAATAGGAAGACCTTCAACTAGATGGATTGACACAGTGACTGCAACAATGGGCTTAAATATAAAAAAGACTGTGTGCCTGGCACAGAATCCGGGAGTGTTTCATTCTGTTTGTACATAGGGTCACTATGAGTTGGAGTTGATTCCACAGCACCTAACAAAAACAACGTGATGATTCATCACCACATGTGAACCAGTTTGTCGTACTTTGGGGGGTTGTGTGTTGCTGTGATGCTGAAAGCTATGCCATCGGTATTTCAAGCACAAGCAGGGCCACTGATGGTGGATAGGTTTCAGCTGAGCTTTCAGACTAAGAGAGACTAGGGAAAAGGACCCAGAAGCACACTCCTGAAACAATTAGCTCTTGAAAACCCTATAAACAGCAGAGAAGCACTGTCAGACATACTGATGGAAAATGAGCCTCCAAGGCTGGAAAACATTCAAGAAACGACTGCAGAAGAGTTGCCTCCTTGGAGTCTACCTGAAAAACAGGAATGGAGTAGAGGTCCTGGGACCTCCTTTTGCTGATGTAGCACCACTCAAAATGAGAAGAAACACAGTCCCTGAAGCAATGGCTTCAAACATAAAAAGACCACGTGCATGGCACAGCGTTGGGGAGTGTTTTGTTCTGTTGCACATAGAGTCCCTATGAGTTGGATCCAAATTGAGGGCACTTCATCAGTGGGCTGGGATTTAGCTCAGTTGGTAGAGCGCTGTGCTACAGTCTCTGAGGTCCTGAGTTCAATTCCCAGCACTGCAAAAATGGGAGAAGAACCTGGCAATCCACTCCCAAGGCAATCCTGAAATAGCCATCGAAAACCCTTTGAGGGTCGATATGAGTTGGATACCGACTCGACAGCACCTAACAACAACTACGACAACATGATGATTCCTAGTATCTATTTAAGATTCTAAAAATCTTAAATAATACCATGAAAAGGGACTGGACAGGGTGGCAGGTGAAGGGATGGTGCAGGAGCAAAATGAATCTGACCACTCTCGGTCCGCATTCACACTGATGAGGAGAAGAAAGAGAACAGAATGTTTCCTCCTTCCTTTGTAAGTAACCCAGCAGTGAAGAGGAGGACAGGACAATTGGTCAATGGAAGGGCTGTAGCCAGCGTGCTATGCTCTGGCAGGAGATCAGCTTTTTTTGTGTGTGTGTGGTACTGGGGTTTGAACCCATGGCCTTGTGCTTGCATGCTCTGCAAGTGCTGGACCATTGAGCTGCATCCTCAGCCCATGTTTTTACTTTTTGAGAAAGGGTCTTGCTTAGTTACTCAGACTGCCTCTGGTCTTGAACTTGTGATCCTCCTGCCTCTGCCTCCTGAGCCGCTGGGATGACAGGTGTGTGCCACCGTGTCTGGCACAGCAAATCCCTTTTTTATTTTTCCCTCAGCTCCACTCAAATGGACACTGCCCAAAAGCAGAGAAGTGGCTGCCCCACCCCTGTACCAAATGTGTTTCCAGGGTGGCTTTTCAGGAACACATGCAGAAAAAGTTCCAGAGAAAGCCCTCTGTGGTGGCATCAATGTCCCTCCCCAATGAAGACTTAAAAAGACAAAGCGCTACCCAAGATGCAGCAAGTGGGGGAGACTGAGAAGGCCGCTCCCTGCAGAAATACTTTAAAGCAGCAGCACGAAAAATAACACATGAAACACTTTGAAGAAAAATTTCCCGCACTAGCGCTGGGATCACGCTATAGGCATTGAAGTTGCCCTCCGTTGCTTGAGGACAAGAACCCCAGCCCTCTAACACCACTGTCTTGTGACACAGGTCATTTCTAGCAATTTGCCGAAGGGTTAGGAAGAGCTCTCACCCCGAAGATGCTGAGATTCTGTCAAGAGCTTATTAATAGATCAGGAACTGTTCATAGAAGGTCTACCAGAAGTATCTGTTTGATTAAATATGTGCTCAAGCATTAAGAATTCTCTAAGGAACAAAGCTGTGGGCTTTGTTCTAGTATTTCTAGCTATATATAAAAATAATAGACAAAGAAATGTGTAATAAGCATGTTACCTTGGAGACAGTTGAGGATATTTGCTAATATTTGTCTATTTGAGAGAAGCCATCTTTTTATATCAAGCACTTCATGGTTGCTATGATTCTGACAAGTTCTCTTACATTTTCATATAAAGGAAAAAGGGAACAAGCTACTTTGAATGCAGGCTATAGATTCCACTGAATAAGCTGTAAGTAATTGCTTATATATACAGATAAAACTGTCTTTCTTTAAAGAAAAGCTTTAAAATTGCTTAAATATAACTATTGTAACACATTCATCTGTTTTCAGCAAGAACACATTTGAGTGAGAATTGATTGATTATTCCATTACCTTAAACCCAAGAAATGATATTCTGCTGGCATCATTGTATACCCTCTATACTAAAATAGGGGCTGGGGTTTAGCTCAGTTGGTAGAGTGCCGCACTGTACTCTCTGAAGCCCTCAGTTCCATCCCCAGCACCACAAAAATGGGAGAAGGACGTGGCAATCCACTCCCGAGGCAATCCCGAAACAATCAGCCATTGAAAACCCTATGAGGGTCGCTATGAGTCGCACCTGACCCAATGGCACCTAACAGCAACAACAACATACTAAAATAATTTGTAGCATTAACACAGCTATTGATACCAGATTTGAGCTCAGATCTCCTCATAGTATACAAATGCTGTGTAACCTCGGCCAAATGGATTCCTGTTAATGAAGCTCATCTGTAAAGTGTAGATAGACTGGATTTCTTTACCTTGAGGTTGTGAGGATTAAGTAAAGCAGCACTGATTTCAAATCTCATTTTGGAATAAGGCAGGTCATAAATGCACAGAAAGACAAAAGGAGATATATTTTTGGTATTACTACACATTCAGTAAATCATTCACCTCTTCTGGGTTGAACAGAATTGGCCTTTGTGGGTATAAAAAGGCATTATCTATATAGGGTGGGTATAAAAAGGCATTATCTATATAGAGCCGTATCTCTGTGGCATCCCATCCAGTCAGATCTCGGAAGCTAAGCAGGGTCGGGCCTAGTTAGTTCTTGGATGGGAGACCACCTGGGAATACCAGGTGCTGTAGGCTTGGGTGAAGGACTTGGCAACCAACTCCCCAAAAACAATCTGCCATTGAAAACCCTATGAATAGCAGAAAAGTGCCAACAATACTGTTTGTCTGTTGTAAGTAGGATCACTATGAGTCAGACACTGACTCAATGACACCCAATAACAACAACATCATACTGATACTTCTATTTTTTAAGGGCAAAGTGTGAGAAACACAAGCTTCCTGAGTGGATTTCGGTACTTCTGGAAAAGTCACTCCTGGCCAGTTCCTTCAGAGTCAGGTGGCAGGAGAGCAATAGTGTTTCCCTTGTTGTATGTACGGTTGCTATGAGTCGGATACCGATTCAATAGCACCTAACAACAATCTATACAGAACATTCTGGAGAGTGCAGCCAGGTGGGGGACACAGCAAGGGGGTGGTGAGCCTCTGGAAGGTGACTGGATGTGGGACTCAGAGCCTCCTGCTCACCACTTCATCTTTCAAAAGAGGAGACACAGGTCAAATGCCATTGGGCATCAGAGCAGAGAGCGACTGCTCTGCCTGGCCAACCACACCTTTACCTGGATGCTGTCCGCAGCCCAGGCCCATAGTTCACACCATTATAACTCACTGACCAGAAACATACAGGATGGAAGGCGTGGGCAGCAGCCCCCCAGTTCCCCTGCTTGGGGGTCTGTAGGGGAACATCACTTTTTCAACAGAGCTGCTCATTTCAGTTTCCGAGGTACTGCGTTGAGAGGCACCATACCCCCTCGAAAACTGGAGGGACGGGGTGCAAGTGGGGTGGGCAGCAGGAGAAGGAGGGAGAGGCCAACCTGCATACCAGGGCCAGGGAAGGCCAGGGCCCTCCTGTCCTCTCCCCTTCGGGGTGCCGGACGCTTGCCCGGCTGTCCTCACAGCCACCCTGATTCTCTGCTTTGCCGTCTCAATTTTTCTTCTCTGTCCTTGAGCTTCCTTCTCCTCCTCCTTCCACCTCTTCTCCCCTGCATTTCTCTGGCTGTTTTCTCTGCCCCTTCTCCTGCCACCTCCATGGTGAGCATTGTGCTCTTTCTGTGCAGAACTGCCCACTGGTCCTTCGGAGGCTGCCCGCACCCCTCACACTTCCCCACACCCCCTCACGCCCCTCCACCCCCTCACACGGGCACTCACCTCCTATTATTATACCCAGTGGATTGACCCCAGAAAAAAATACTCCAAGACACAAATGCATTGGGAGAAGAAAAGTTTATTTAGACTGACCAGCCGGCTACTTTCAGTCCCGGGAGTGGACTTTCAGAAAGCAGCATCCGACTCACAGTGCTTAAGGGCTTTATAGGGTAGGGGCGGAGAAGCCAGGCTACAGAAGGGAGAGTTAGTGGTTAAGGGGAGGGGGCACAGAGTGATTTCTCATCCCTCAGTGGTCAGCCTGTCCTCGAGATAAACTCCAGATGTCTTCCTTCTGGCTAACTTATCTTGTACCCCCTGTTTAGTGCTGCAACTTCCCTTATCAGGAGACCTAGGAGTCTAATCGGAGCTGGTCTACTTGGTGCTAGGGGAATCATGGCATAATTTTCTATTTCTCAGAAGTCAGCCTTACTCACAGGAGTTCCAGTCATCAGTTATCCTTATCAAAGGACCTTGGGGTCTGGTTGAGGCTGGTCCGCAGAGCGCCGGTGGGATCATGACGCCTTTTTCTGTAAGCCTTCTGTTTCCACACTGTGCAGCTGAGTGGCCTCCTCACCCAGCCTTACTCAGGAGCCTGTGGGCCTCTCCTCAGCCTCACGCTCCTCGGCCTCACCCTGGTTTTTGCTGGGGTGTGGACTGGAGACATCTGCCTCGCTTCTTGATTCCTGTTTGTGCCTGCGCAGGGCCGCTGAGAGGCTGTAGCCTGCCCCGTACCCCCTACCCAGCACCTGACGCCTCCTGGGCTGCTCTTTCCACTTAGTCCCCACTCTGCATCCCTCTCCAAGGGCAGAGCAGAGACGGGGTGCAGCTGGGTAGCCCCTGTCCAGGGCAAGGGCACCTGGGAGATGATTCAGCTCTGCTGGGACCACGCGGGTGTTATTCCGTGAGAGGTGCCCACTCCTGCTGGCCCTGCCCTGCCCTCCTGCCCTCGGGAGGCGCATCCCAGGCCCGCCAACCCCGCTTAGCCTTCCAGGAGAAAGCAGCAGCCTCCCCTCTGTGCACAGAGGTGGCGGGAGGGGGTGGTCTGTGTCCACTCCACTGGACCCCATCTTTACCCCCTGGAAAACGCCACAGAAAGAAGACAATTGGGCGTGAGGAAGGGGAGGTGGAGCAGAAGCCAAGGAGCTAAGAGTCATAATAACAAGACACCGCTCACGTGATATTTCTAAACCTCATCTTGCCCCGCCCTTCGCCTGTGCTGATTCCAGCAAGGGTGTTGGGGGTCTCCTGGGTCCCCTCTCGGGTGATTCCTTGTGACAGGCAGTGATCAGCATCTCTGTGTTACCAGGCCTTTCATGCATCGGCCCCACAGCCACAGCCGGGTGTGGCAGAGCTGGACCCTGAGACAGGTCTTCTGGTCTCAGGGCCAGGCCGGCCGCATCAGCGGTGGACGGGGCCGATGCACCTTATTAAGTGCATAATGGAGTGATGGGTAATGCTGGCAGCCCTTTCTAACAATTACAGAGGGTATTAGCAATACAAACAGCAGGCAGATGAATGGATTTCCATTTTAAATCCACACTCAATGCAATTTCATGCTATCTCCAGGGACCATTAGTTGCAGAATATATATTTGGAAATTCTGCAGCGAGGCGTTCCTGTCTTCCTCCAGATTCCCATGACGAACAGGGCAGAGAAGAACAGCTGGAATTTATAGATAACATTTCCCTTCACTTATGAAACATGCAAACTGTCTCTCCAGTGGTATTTTGTCTTATCAGGAATATTTAACTGATGAGACATAGCCTCTCGGGATTAGTGTTATTCAGCCCACAGCTGAAACTCCTCTTATGTTCAACTCGACAGTCTTGGACAAACTCTAGAAATGCAGGTGTATTTCAAACAAAATTGGCCGGTTGAAAGGGGCAGTAGGAGAGGGCTGTAATTTGGTTCTGGAGTGCCCCTCAATGCCCTATGTGGTGAATGGCTGGTCACCACCCTGTGGCGCTATTAGGAGGTGGTGGAGCCTTTAGGAGGCAGGGCTAGTGGGAGGAAGTGAGGTCATTGGAGGTGTGAACATGGAGGGTGTTGGGACTCTTCCTCTTCTCCCTCTGCTCCCTGGCCCCGTGGGTCAGCGCCTCCTCCACCACCCTCTCCCACCACAATGCTCTGCCTTGCCATGGGCTCAAAAGAAATGGGGCCAAGGGACCATGGGCTGAAATCTCATCACCTGTGAAGACAATAGGAATGTGTCTTGCTGCATTTTCTTTTCTCTTTTCTTTTCCTTTCCTTTCTTTTTCTTTTTCTTTTTTCTTTTCTTTTCCTTTCCTTTCTTTTTTCTTTTTCTTTTCTTTTCTTTCTTTTCTTTTTCTTTTTCTTTTCTTTTCCTTTCCTTTCCTTTCTTTTTCTTTTCTTTTTATTTTTTTCTTTTCCTTTCCTTGCCTTTCTTTTTTCTTTTTCTTTTCTTTCTTTTCTTTTTCTTTTTCTTTTCTCTTTTCTTGTCTTTTCTGCAGTACTGGGGATCGAGCCAGGGTCTTACCCACGCCAGGCAGGATCTTTACGACTGACCTGCCCCTCCTGCCCCCAGTTTTTAGGTTAACGACAGCAGTTACCTTTACAGGAGCGGAAAGCTGGCTCGCACCATGGAGGGGAGACCTGAGAACCCTGCAGACTGGAGGAATTTAATTCTCGAAGCGTGAGAGGAAGAGGAAGCAGCGCAGGGAACTGAGTCATTGGTGCTGTCTGCGTCTCATATGCTGTGACGACCTTCCTCTTCTGACTGCTGCCTCCAAGGTCCCAAGGACGCCCCTGACAACACTGCCTGAGGGCCCCGCCCTCTGGGGTCCCGTCTCCCTGACTGGCTGAGGGCGGAGGTGGAGCCTTGAGGGGCAGCGCTGGCTTCCCTCAAAGAAGGAGGGCCGGGAGATCAGGCAGCACAAAAAAGTGTGTGAAGAATTTTCTAGTAGTTTTCAGACGGGTTTCAGAGGTAAATATTGGCAAGGTCTGACAGGGATCTGTGCCAGGCAGGAGCTGACGCTCACGGGGCACCAGATGGAGCACGAGGGAGGCAGGATAAGCGGAGTGGGCACCCAGTTATCAGCTGAGTTCTGGCCACCCCTCGAAACTACAGTGCCCAGGACGAGGGCCTCGGGTCAGGCAGCCTGCGGGGGCTCATGGGCCCTGTGGGCTTTTGCAGGGCCCCTGATTTTCTAGTCATTTCCATGGGCCCTGGCTCTGTTTGCAAACACGAGCAAAGCTGTCGCGGCCATGTCCGAGGCAGAGGCGGAGGTGACGGGAATGGAAGATGGGAGAAGCCAGAGCCGTGCCCACCTCGTGCTCTCTGTCCTCTTTCACCGACGCGCTGTGCAGAACATCTGTCACTTACCACACACAGCTGCTCATTTGGTTATCAGTGCGGAAAATGGGTCACATGGGCCTGACAAGACCAGACCCTGAGCCGCAGTGGACACCACCCCGACCGTGACTATTATGACTCTTAGCTCTTCTAACTGACAGCAGTGGCAACCCAGCAGGACTGTGGGGCTCTCTACAGACAGAACCCTTACGTCCTCTTTCCAAGGTGACAGAGGCCCGTGGCTTTGATCGCCTGGCCGACTGGCTGATACTTGCTGTGTAAACGCCAGCCTGGGCTCCCCACGCGTGCACTGCTGCTTGTGTTCAGGGACGCCCGCGAGGGAGCAGAGGGCCGAGAAGATGAATCCAGGGGCTCCCTGCCCGCAGAGGGTCTGCACTTCACAGAAGCTAGACGTGGGCACAGACAGTCACAAGACAGTGAACGTACAGGACCTGACCAAGCAGAAACAAAGATGGCTACTGAAGACCAGGCAGCCTGGTGGGCAGAGCTGTGTCACTGAGAAGCCAGTCCTGGAGGAGGGAAGACGTGGAGTCACGAAGCCATGAAATAAACTCAGTGCAGCAAATCCTCCATTCCACCTATTACAGGTCCACTGTGGAAAGCAGAGAAGCACTGGGGAAATGCACAGGGACCCGGTGCCCTCCAGCACCACTGTGGACGCCAATACCTGTCAGCCATATTGTGTGGGCAAATCTTCACGAAGGCTGCCTTCAAGAGGGGTCTCATCCTGGAAAAGTGCTAAAAAGTAAGATTTGGCCATCGTGGATGATCTGAGTTGTATGCTGCGTTTCTGTGGCTGTGGGTGGTCTGTCCACGTGATTAGAGAGCATGTCTAAAAATGCACTAGGTCTCTGAGGACACTTCCCATGCTGTATTTATCCCAAACTTGTATTAGCTCAGTGAATTAGCCTTTTGTTTTGTTTTGTTTTGTTTTGTTTTTACTTAGTAATTTAAGTTAAAAACTTAGAAATTATCTTGAGTAACATGCATGCCAAACTGACATCCCGCTCCATTCATGTTGTCTTGGGTGCAGGCGCCTAGAATCTTCTCTTTGAGGATCCTCTGCCAAATGCAGTCCGGGTCTCATTGTTTCTGCTCAGACTCCCGGCTGCCTCCTGACTGGCTGGCTGCAGCCCTTGCCCTCCTTGGGCACCGGGAAGCAGAGACAGCAACAGTGCTTAATTGGGGGAATTTCATAGACAGATCAGCGCTAGATAACTATGATTCTGTTCAGTTCTGTTCTGTTCTCTTCTCCTCTGCTCTTCTTTTCTTTTTCAGTCCTGGGAGGTTAAACCCAGGGCTTGGTGCACACTAGGTAAGTGTGCCTCCAGTCTCTTTTAAAACTTTTTATTTTGAAAAAGAGTCTCACGAAATTATGCAGGCTGGGATTTAGCTTAGTTGGTAGAGCGCTGCTCTGCAGTCTCTGAGGCCCTTGGTTTGATTCCCAGCACCACAAAAACAGGAGAGGGACCCGGCAATCCACTCCCGAGGCAATGTCGAAACAATCAGCCATTGAAAACCCTATGAGGGTCGCTATGAGTCAGACATGACTCAACGGCACCTAACAACAGCAACAAGAAGTTATGCACGTGGCCTCTGGCCTTTAACGTGTGATCCTCCTGTCTCTTCTTCCCGAGTCACTGGGATTACAGGTGGGTGCCATGACGCCTAGCTGACGGATTTCTCTATAGTTATTACGGGTGGGTGCCACAGTGCCATGGATTTCTCTATAAGGGCAGAAGGAGCTAAGCAGCTGTTATAATATTCAAAATGCATATCAGGAGGCACACATCTTTTCCAGCCTGACGACGTATGCCCCTAAGTGCTAAATGCGTTATTGCAAGACTCTAAGATGAGAAGATGAAGTTAGGTCCGTGAAGTGTGGGCACCAGGTGCGTGTGAAAACGGTTTGGAAGGGTTGTACTTCCTGGCTGATGCATCTGGACATGATACGGAATGAAAGTCAGTACAAGCAGCAGCCAGAGCCCTCGCCCTGTCCCAGCAGGCGGCGTGTCTTACTGGGGAGATAATCTGAAGTCATTTTCCTCAGAGTGGAGATTTGAAAGACTCTTTCCCAGATCTCTTTTTATGGAATTCAGAAATGTGCGGGTTTATACCCTTCTTTCCTCTTTGTGGTTTCAGTGGCTCAGGGTTGAGCAAGCGCCTCGGCTCCTGCCTGGTCCAGCAAATCCTCCATTCTGCCTATTACAGGTCACAGAATTCACTTATTTAGTTGTTCCATTTATCAGTTCTAAATGTCCCCCACCTGCAGCTGTACCATTGTGGTGTCCGATCCCGTCAGATCTCTGAAGCTAAGCAGGGTTGGGCCTGGTTAGTACTTGGATGGGAGACCGCCTGGGAACACCAGGTGCTGTAGGCTTGGGAAACGGACCCAGCAACCCATTCCCCCCAAAAAATCAATCTGCCATTGAAAACCCTATGAATAGCAGAGAAACACTGACAATAGTGTTTCACCTGTTGTATGCAGGGTTGCTGTGAATCGAACACCCACTGGACGCACCTGACAACAGCAATGTCCCCTTGGTTCCTCCCATCTTCCATTTCCTTCCTGATGGTTGTAATCTCTTTGGAGAGGCTCTGTGCTTTTCACTTGTCTCGGCATGTTTGTAGCTGCTCTGTGATGACTCTGAAATCTGTCAGATCCTTCTAGCATCTCTATTCTTGGTCGTGGCGTGTGTTGATTGTCGTCTTCCATTCAGTCAAGGTCTTTCTGCTTCTGGGCGTGATGAATGATTTTGGTTGAGAGCTGCACATTTTTGGCACAATGTCCTTGGCTCTGGTCTTACCTACCTCACCTGTACCTGTTCAGTGACTTCTTTTGACCCTCTTCTCCCAGGAGATGTGGGACCCGCTGAAGTCCAGGCTGCTGCTTGGCCTCTGCTGATGGCACGGGGAAGCAGTGTTTTGAGCCCGAGTACAGTGCAGCTTAGGAAGTTTTCCACCTGGCTGTCCGCCCTCCTTCAGCTGGGGCGTCTTTTGTGCTTGTGGCCCTTCTAGGTGGCTGCCTTCTGGGGACACCCAGGGAACTCACCTCTGGGGGGCCTTGGGTCCCCAGGTCCCCAGCCAGGCTGCCTTCTTCTGAGTCCTCCTGTGCTCGGGCTCTTCCCTGTAGGGGGAGCAGGGAAAGTGCACATACTCCAACTTCGTAGAAGAAGCGCTCGCTTGTGTCTTTTTTAATTTCCTTTTTACAGTGTATTCCTAGTCCTTAAAAACTGGGGTTGCCGGGGGCGGCGATATAGCTCAGTTTGTAGAGCACTTGCCTAGCATGTGTGAGGGCCCTGAGCGCGATTCCTAGCACTGCAACAAACAAACAAACTATAGGTGCTGACGTACCAAACCCACCTGGAGCAAACCATGTGAGGGAGAATTGCTCAATTCTATAGATTTTTACGTGAAAATATTGAATATTTGATACCCAAACATTTTACCTGGTACAAAGTATTTTTTGCCACTAATTTTTATGCAGCAAAATGTATCAAATAATCTCTCTAGTTATAACTTTGGTAGAGTGCTGCTCTGCACTCTCTGAGGATCTGAGTTCCATCCCTAGCACCGCAAAAATGGGAGAAGGACATGGCAATGCACTCCCAAAGTAGTCCCGACTCAGTCAGACATTGGAAACCCTATGAGGGTGGCTATGAGTCGGACCCAACTTAACAGCACCTAACAACAACAGTGTTTAATTACATTTGCCTACTGCAGAATCATAGGCCTTCTCACTTTCATCTCATTTAGTGTGGAAGAGATCACACTGAATTACGTTTTTCCAATTTAAAATGGAAGCGTTAGCAAAATTCTTTCTATGTTGGGATGTACCAAAGCACAGACATAGAATTTGGGAAACATATCTTGTCCTGAGTTGGAGCTATTCATTTAGTTTATTCTCCATTTTTATGGCAGGATTTTCTACACTGTAACCCAGTGGCCATGGAGAAATTTTTTGGCATATTATTTGAGTGCTCAGTTTGCAATGTAAATTATTTAAATGCTCAAGCTTGTCTGAAATTTGCTTGATGATGGGCCAAGTGGGAAAACATACCTGCTATGCCAAAGGATTTCTTTTAAATTTTGACACCAGCTTTGTCACAAAAATGCTGTGGTGCATTTACTTATACACATCTGTGCATGTATTAATTTCCACAAGCCCAGCATCTGTGTTAGTCACTATACTATTAAACTTGTTTGGATATAATTATGAATTGTATATTTTACAAAATTTCCAGCAAAATTCTAATTCAGTTGGGCATTTTAGCAAAAATACTCTTCTTTACCATGATATTGTAGTTTGCAAAACTTTACATTTGTATTATCACAAACCAAATAATTTTACAGTTAAGTTTTCAACAGCAGTCACAATACCCTTTACAAAAAATCTAGATCTAAGCCTTCAATATTTCTGAATTCCCAGAATCATGGGGAAGGAAAGAAACACACTCAGGGGCTGACAATGGCATCTACAGCCACAGAAGCAGGCAGAAGGGACGTGACACAGCCATTGGCTCTTTCCTTGGATCCACATGGGCCGATCTGCTTCCTGCCTCGATCCAGTCCTGTCTTGGTGTGAAGTCAGAGCAGGAAAGGATCGGTCAGCATCCTGCTTTGATACTCTGTCCTCTTGGGGTGGAGTCAGGAGGTAAGGAGAAGACCTGAGCACCCTACCTCTCAATTTAGAAAGTTCTTAACTGTATCTAAGGTAATGCAATATTAGTATTTTAACAAAAATTATTTTTCCAATTTATTTTTATAATATTTCTTTTAAAAAATCTGCATTTCTTTTCTTTTCTTCTCCTTTTTCTTCTTCTCTTCTCCTCCTCCTTCTCTTCCTCCTCCTCTTCCTCCTCCTCCCCCTCCTCCTTCTTCTTCTTGTGTGGTACTGGGGGTTGAACCCAGGGCTTTGGATTTGCATGCTATGCAAGTGCTGTACCACTGAGCTGCAACACCAGCCCATTTTTTTACTTTTTGAGGCAGGGTCTCACTAAATTACGAAGACTGCCTCTGGTCTCAACTTTGTGATCCTCCTGCCTCTGCCTCCTGAGTCACTGGAATGACAGGCGCGTGCCACTGTGCCCAGTTCCTGCATCCATTTTCTAAGTTACATATTTTCAAGGTTATAAACCTTGACAACTGTAATGTTTCAAGGAAACCCGCTGAAGTATGTCACGTGGTTACCCCGAAGGCCTGTAGCACTTGTATTTGATAATCAGCATCAAGTTCAAAGTGCAGCTCACCCTGCGTTGTATCCCTCGAGTCCTGACACTGCCAGGCGCTTGGTGTTCCTCGGGAAGTGCTTGCTGAGTTTCACTTGATGGATCGGATTGTGTTTCTCTCAGGATACCTTTCCCGTGTGTTCTTCCAGCTCGCCGGCCGGCCTGTCTCTGCCTCCCTTGCAGCTGTCCCGGGCCGTGCTGCCTTCCTTGTCCTCTTACTTGAATTGGGGTAAGAAGCTGTGCTGTGGCCGCCAGCAGGTGAGTGGACAAGCTGTTTGCTGTCCCTGTGGAGGGGAGAATGGTGGACGGCAAGGCTCTGGCCATCGTCCCCAATGCCCATTCCTTCCCGTCCCGGCCCTCATGCAATGCACGTGTGATTTGTGTCCACTCTGCTGTGCCTAGCACGCCCTGCTCTAGGCTTTAGGGCAGCATCTTGATGGGGGAGGTCAAGGAGCCCACCAAGAGATCTGTTCTGTCCTGTGAGATGTAGGATGCGCCCTGCCTGCCAGGGAGAGGCTGTTTCTCCGGGGTGGGTCAGCATCAAGGAAGGGGCAGCCCTGGCCATGGTGCAGCCTCACGTCTCACTTCACGGTGCTCAGTTTGCTCCGTGGAACTGCCTCTCTGGACCTGGACCCCATTCACAGACACTGCTGACATCCTATGGTACTTTGCTATTACCTTAGAGTGTGCATTTTAAAGCATATTTCACTGGGAAGGTAAGGAAAAGGAAATTGATTTAAAAAGTAAATAAAACCTACGTAATACAGCTCAGAAGTTCTTACATGGATTTAAAATGTTGACTTAAATTACTAGATCTAAAAGATATATTGCCCTAATTTAACCATGAGTCCACAGCATCTCTACATGTAACCAGGAGGAAACTTTCTTCCGTAGGCTAACTGGCTTCTCCCAGTTGAGACCCCTGGATCACAGCAGGGCAGGTTCTGTGCCCTGGGATGAAGGGGTCTCCTGGGCTCTGGAGCTGGCAGGCAGTGTCTCCCATCACGGGCCAGCACTGCCCCCTGCTGGCAGCCTGGAGTACTGCCCTGCTGTTCCGGGTCTCACAAGAGGCCCCCAGAAACAGCAGCCCTTATCTGCCCTGAAGTCCTTCTTTGTGGTTTATAGCTACATGTTCTAGCAGAGTTGCAGATCACAGGGCATTTGAAAGATTTCTTTATTAGTTTATATTAAGGGATGTTGAAAATGACTTTGGCTTATATTCAAATTTTTTTCCTTTTTTTTGGTGGGGGGGTACTGGGGGTTGAACCCAGGGCTTCACACTTGCATGCTCTGCAAGTGCTGGACCACTGAGCTTCACCCCCAGCCCATTTTTTTACTTTTTGAGACAGGGTCTCGCTAAGTTACGCAGACTGCCTCTCGTCTCGAACTTGCGATCCTCCTGCCTCTGCCTCCCAGGGTGCTGGGATTACAGGTGTGCGCCACCACACCTGACATTTTTTTTTCCTTTTTTAATAAAAACTCTTATATAGAAGTTGGCTGCAAGAAGCAATGGGGTACCAAGTTAGGGGCAGGAAGCCTGGCTCCACGGGGTGTTACCCACTGTGAGGTAAGTGACAGAGCCCCTGTGTGTAAAATAGAGATAATAACAGCATTCACCGTCAAGTTTCCTTCGGGACCGAGTGTGACAGAAGGGTGCCCAGCCTGTCATCACCCATCACCCATCAGCACCAGCTCCTCCTCCTTGGCGCCGCCTGCACGTGCTGGTGAAGTCGCCTTCCGGCCAAGCTGGGGCCCCGGGCAGAGAAAGGAGAGGGGCGTTCCCAGGTGCACACTGCCCGCCCCAGCTGCTCCTCCTGCCCTCCCTGGGCAGCCTGAGGGGCGCCTTCCTTTCTTAACTGACTGTGCCCTCCACTCGCTTCCTTCCGTTCTGTTTGGTATTATTTCGTTGACCCCAGGCCTTCGTAACACGTGACCCATTTCTCTTCCGTGTTGAAATTGCCTAGAATCACCCCATGCGCGGGATCGCGGTTTACACAGCCTTTTCCCTCGGTGGACTTGGCCGCTTTTCAGGGCTGCCGCTGCAGAGCATGACGCTCACGTGCAGAGCCCCTCCCCACAGGAACAGGCAGAACCTCAGCGTGAACTTGCCTGGCTGGTCCCGGGGGCCACAGGGGTTCATGGGTGTTTTCACATCCCCTGTGCAGGTGGATGAGTAGAGAACCAGTTGGAGTCTTCACAGCAGCCTAGCTCTGGGTGCGCCTGCCTGAACGCGGACAAAGTCATCCAGGCTGGTGAAGGTGGTGGGGTGGGGGCACATGGCAGAGTCATACCACCCTCATTGCCACTGAGGAGGGCTGGGGTTCGCACTCATGTGGCCCATGTGGCTTTGGTGCAGTGGCCTGGACAAGTGGGCAGGGGTGAGAAGCCACAGTGAGGAGGCCACAGGGGGAATGCTGGATGGCTGCTGGGGTGGGGACTGAGGACCTGGCCAATGCTTCCTCTGGAGCCTGTGGAAAAGTCTGAAGCAACTGAGGGGTTGCAGAGGCCATGATCTTAGTCCCCGCCTACTTTCAAGGATGCTGTCTCTGAGAATCTCGTGAAACCTCTGCACGTGAGGAGTAGGCTCACATCCAACTTGCAGGCGGATCGACACACAGCACCCAGGACCCTCATTCTGCCATTACCTCTCTTTATGAATAAAGTTTTATTGGAACACAGTCATGATCATTTGAGTGTATGTTACCAGTGGCTCCGTTCAATGGTAGAGTAGAAGAGTTGGGACAGACACCATCTGGTTTGTTGTTATGGTCTGACTGTGTCCTCCCCAAATTCTCATGCTGAAGCCCAAACACACAGTGCATTTGATCTTGGAGATGGGGCTGCTATGGAAGGGATGGGTTTCAGAGAGATCTCAGGAGTGGAGCCTTGTCAGTGGGGTGGGCATCCTCATAAGGAGAGACTCTGGGGAGCTTGCTCTCCCTGAACACACACCCTAAAGAAAGGCTATGAGCACACAGGAGGGACAGCTGTCTGCTACCCAGGGAGAGCCTCTCCCAGCTCTATGTGGGGCGTGCCACCTCCCGGTCCAGCATGGAGGTTCAGATGGGCGGTGCCGCTGTGCACACAGATACTAAACACAATTCACTCTGGACCCTCGGGTGAGGGGTGTGGACTCCTGCGGACCTTGGGACATCTGCGGAGATGGGAGAAAGGAAAAGCCACTGGCGCTTTTGCCTTCCAGGGGCAAACACCCATGTTGGTGGTCTTGGTGGTCACGAGGAGACAGTTCTTGCTTCGTTGGTGATCAGACAGAGAGCAGGTTCTTTCCTTGTTGATGGTTGCGGCAGGAGAGCATTCCTTCCTCACCGAAGGTCAGGGGAGAGCAGGAAAGCTGTTTCCTCAATGGTGCTCCAGGCGAGAGGGAGGCGAAAAAGTCTTGCTTAGCCGATGATCTGGATGAAAAGGCAAAAAAGCCGATGGTCTGGGCCACCTTGATCTTGACCTCCAGTCTCTAGAACTCTGAGCAAACACACGTCTGTTGTTTAAGCTGCCCAGCCCATGGACTGTTGTCACTGCAGCCTAGTTGGCCAAGACCCCTGCAAAGCTGAAACTATTTGCTACCTGGCCAACTGCAGAAAAGGCTCACTGACTCCTGCTCTAGATGAACAGGTGTGGCCAACTTCAGAACTACTGTGTGTAATTTCTAGTGCTGACAGGCCACCTGAAGTCCACCTGCTAATACCTGATGAACTTTGGGGCTCAGGTGAAGAATCCTGGTATGCCAGGACAGGAAGGGGCTGTGTTTCTCCTGGCAGTGGCAATGACAATAACATAGAACAATGTTCTATGTTATTTAGCTTTTGAAAAGCTAAAACAATTGGCAAGATGTTTCTGAGGCAAACAGAAACGTTACGTATCGGTTTTCAGCCTTATCTTCCTAATGGACAAACCTGAAACAGTGAGAATGTGTAGACCAGATGGTGTGAGGGCCACAGGAAACTGTGGACACAGGAAGCCCCCACTCCCAGGGCCTAGCACTCCCTGGGGCAAGCTGGGGGGGAGGCTTCTCCCTGCAGCTTCTCCCGTAGGATCTGCCCTAGATTTATGTTCTGCTATCACTCCTTGAGATTTCTTATAAGGTTTTGTAATACTGATACAAATTCTATTATATATCCATAAATATTGGTGAATGTTGAAATGAAAGTACTTTGACTCCTGCAGATCTCATTTAAATTCAAAACTTCATTGTCCTCGAATCCCTTTGAAGTCCAAAGTTACAAGCCTGAATGATAAGAACCACACATTTCCATAATGAGGCTCACCTAGAAATGCACACTGTGTGGTTCTTGACTACATTTCCTGATGGACTTTATCTCATCTCTGGAGAGGACATTTTGATTCTTAGATACTCTGTTGTGGCAAATGCATGAAAAAATGTCCACAGACCCTCAAGGGGCTCTGGGGGTCTTTGTGTCTCCCACTGCTGTTCTGATGCTCACCGCAGGGGCCTTCCCGGGACAAGCAGGCTGGATGCCAGGGACCCAGCCAGCGACTGTTCCAGACGTTGGTACTGTCACACCCTCTAGCAGTCCAGGGGCCTGCAAGTCACTGGCCATACCCAAAGTTAAGAAATCAGGAAGTGAGTTTCTTTTTACTGGGAGGAATTGCACCTGTGTGGTTAGAATCAGGGTTCCTAAGCCAATCAACACAGCCATTATCGGTGTCCATCCAGGGGAAAGCAGAACGCTCACCCAGTGACCCAGGTGGCCTCTGGGTGGCCGGTCCTGGCCACAGAGCTCTCCACATGGTGTATCAGTCTTGCTTCAGCTGTGAGACCATTTGACATTTATTGGATAGTTGCTCATTCTATTGCTTTTGCTCTTGTATCCGTCCACATTTTTTTTTCAAGTAGCCATAAGCAATAGTCATGACCAGACTAATTTTGAAATGCCTGTTTTGATCCAAACAGATTTATTGGTTCTCTCAGAGAAACCTATGAAATTTCCTCCATATGGGGCTGCAATATTTCTTGATGAATCATTTAATAAGAAAAGAAAGAATCTCTATTAAGAAGACTCTGGTTCAAAACATAGAGTCCTGGAGGACTCTACTTAATTTTCAAGACTAACTCATTGTTGCTGTCAATTTTTCCCATTGTCTTTTAGAAAAAGTGCCTTTTAATTTAAGATGTAGATTATAGAACAATTATATAAATGATTTAACATTTGTATTGAATTAGATCTTTTTATCTGTGCTGCTTTCACACGGTTCTTATTCATTGACATAATGCACAGCTGGGAAAAGCTTGTATCTAAATATATGGGTAAATTTTTGTTGTTGTTAGGTGCTGTCCAGTTGGTATCTGACTCAGCGACCCTACCTACAACATGCAAAACACTATTGTCAGTGCTTCTCTGCTGTACATAGAGTTTTCAATGGCGGATTGATTTTTGGGAGTGGATTGCCAGGTCCATCTGCCAAGCCTATAGCACCTGGTGTTCCCAGGCAGTCTCCCATCCACGTACTAACCAGGCCTGACCCTGCTTAGCTTCCAAGATCTGATGGGATCGGATGCCACAGGGCTACGGCTGCAGGCACCTGATGCATAGGCACAATATCCTGTCATATCCCTAGGTCCAGAGCAGTCAGGGTGGGGACAGTTGAAAGGAGAGATGATGGTGGTGGCCACAGCAAGGCTTGTGACCTTCTTACCCATGAGTATGGCCATGACAGAGACGGAGCTGCTAGGCCCTGGGAGTGGGGGCTTCCTGTGTCCACAGTTTCCTGTGGCCCTCAGACCATCTGGTCTACACATTCTCACTGTTTCAGGTTTGTCCATTAGGAAGATAAGGCTGAAAACCGATACGTAACGTTTCTGTTTGCCTCAGAAACATCTTGCCGATTGCTTTAGCTTTTCAAAACGTCACTTCATATGGAAAACAGCTTTTTAAAAATATTGGGGCCATAATTTGCTCTGGAAGAATCAAAATTCCTATCTGTTTATCCACCAGCCCTATGTGACACTCTGATGTCACAAACTGCCAACCCATGCTATTGCCCACCGTGGAAGACTCTGAATCCACTAGAGCCAGACCCCAGTCCATACATGGGCCCCACCCTGCTTCCCTTTGGGAGATGCTGTGGACTGCCCTCAGCCAGCATTCCCTCTGAGAGCTGTTGGCTTAAGAAGCTCATTTCCCGTGATCAGCAAATGCATTGATGGTCTTTTGGGGAGAGTCAACACTACCGATGTCCCGGAACTAGCCTCGTCCTTTCACCCTATAATTTCTATTTGATCTGCATTACATTTTTGTAGCATAAATATAATCCTGACTGATACAGGAAGTAACCAATTGTATTTATAATAGTTACTGACATCAGCCACGTGTGGTGGTGTAATCCCAGCGGCTCGGGAGGTGGAGGCAGGAGGATAGCAAATTTGAGACCAGAGGCAGTCTGTGTAACTTAGTGAGACCCTGTCTCAAAAAAAAAGTGAAAAAAGTGGGCTGGGTTTGCAGCTCAGTGGTCCAGCACTTGCAGAGCATGCAAGCGCGAGGCCCTGGGTTCAATCCCCAGTACCAAAAAAAAAAAAAAAAAAAAAAAAGTTACTTGACATCTGTGGATTTATCTTTGACATTGTATGCCTATTTTAAAAAATGAATGTATGTTGGCAGGGTGTGATGGCTCACGCCTGTAATTCCAGCAACTTGGGAGGCAGAGGCAAAAGGATCACGGGTTTAAGGCCAGAGGCAGCCTGCATAACTTAGTGAGACCCCATCCCAAGATAGAAACATAAGAAATGAGCTGGAGGTGCATCCCAGGGGTGGAGCACTTGCAAAGTATGTGCGAGGCCCTGGGTTCAGCCCCAAGTACTGCAAATACAAGTATTGTAACACCGGTTTTCTTTGTCTAATTTAATAGAAGATGCCCCACTCCTGTTGTAACAGGGCACATGATCTTTCCAGCCTGAAATTCTTTTTCCTATCACCCTTGCAGCTGAGTGGCCATGGAATTGCATTACTGTCTGTGAGACAGGCGCAGAGTGGTCTCGCCCTAAAGAACCCACATGTGTCCCGCCTCCTGCTCTCTATTTGTCGTGGGCCAAAGAGCAGAGAGCTCTGGCTTTGCAGACTGCCCCAGAGGACGCAGGCAAACCTCATGCATCTCTGTAACGTTTAGTGGCTAAGCAACACAGAGCAAATAATTTTGTCGCTAACCCTCATTTTCCTTGCTTATACATTAGTAATAATGACTGGAAATGGATGCATAGCATTTAGAACTCAAGTTAGGCAGCCTGGAGAGTGGCTGAAAGTATCTGGCACATAATGGGCAGCAAGAAGTTTTTGTTTTCAAATTACTACTAAGTACTAGGTAATAGATGTGACCTATTTCAAACACAAAGATCAGAACAGACAAAATCGGGCACCTTGAAAAAATCACCCCATGCATGCTGGAATTCAGTGCTGCCTCCGAAATAAACTGCAGAGGCCATTATTCCAGAAGACTAAGCAGGAGACACTTTCTATTTGCAAACAGTGTAATAGGTACAATAAATAAATATTGAAGCCAGCAGTTTACTACCACAGGTCTTCTGAAAGTAGATAGAGAGCCATCTCCACCCATGTTTACAGGAGCTTCCATGACTAATGAATACGGCCACACAGTGTCCTGGGTCAGCCCGATGATAATGGCCTCTTGTTTAAGTAAGAATAATGCACCCATGGCTATCAATCCGTTTTATCAGAGACAATAATTGGGCACTCGGAGGTCCATTTCTTTAAACTTTATCTCCCCATCTGTACTTCCTTCCCACACAAAGTTTCCGAAGAAATTCTGGAACAGAAGGCCCAGGCTCTATTAATACCCCAAGAAAAGGAAAAGAGTCATTCGGCTCCCGTGTTCTATGGAGCTCCGGGACAACGCTATTACCTGCGGGACAGAGTGAAAAATCCAATCAGCTTTTCAATTACCACCATTAAATAGCTACGTTATAAATAATCCCCTGTAATCAGTAGCCCTGGAAGTGACATAAATGACACTCGGCAGCCCTGTGGGTGAGTTCGTCTCTAGGGGACAGGACGTGTAGGTGACACCCTGGCAAATGGGGGGCGCCTTGTGTTGTTGCACAGTGGCAAGTCTGAAGGCAGATCAGCCCCTCTGTAGGAACCACCCGTTTGCTGCTCCCTCTCCAGCTAGCTGAGTGCCACATGCGAGGGGCACTGCAGACATGGTCTGCAGCGGGATTCGGGTGGGAAGAGACGGAACGACTCAGGCGGAGGCACAGGAAGATGGAGATAAGGAAAGATTATGGTACACGCATTCAGAAGGCAACCAGATAAAACATTATTTTACATCACTGTTTCTTATTTTAAAATTCCAGCCTTGGCTGAGTGCCGCGGTACATACCTGTCATCCCAGCCACGTGGGAGGATCACGAATTTGAGGCCAGAGGCAGCCTGCACTACTTAGCAAGACCCTGTCTCAAAATAGAAAGTGAAAAATGGGCCAGGGGTGCAGCTCAGTGGTAGAGCGCTTGCTTAGCCTGTCCAAGGCCTTGGGCTCAGTCCTCTAGTACTGAAAAAGAAAGTTCTAGTCTCGTGCGATGTAAATGTTGAGCAGACAGTGCCCTGCTCTGTAGGGAGCACATGTGTTGTCCCCACTCTTTTGCCTGGCCCCCTTCTTTCACCCTGACGTGGTCCTTGGCTCTCTCGTGTCCTATCCTCTAGGTGTGTGGAATGTTCCGGATATGGTGTGTTAGCCACTCGGGTGAGCAGGGACGAGGGCATTCACTCAAAGGCTGCCCCTGGGATTGTATGAAGAGATGTCAGTTCCCATCAGCCCCTGTAAGACCTCGTCCTGTCTGGATAGCACCTAGCCTTCCACAACTCATAGCAAAAGTCCTTGGTGTGCTCAGTTCTGGGACTGTCCACGGGGTCTTGCTCTAAGAAGCTTTGCCACGGCCAGTAGCTAGGCTGTCAGGCTTTGTCAAGTCACTCAGTGTTTTTAGCTGATATGCTCTGTGTGAGTTGGTCCTGAGAGGTCTGTAGCAAGAAACAAGGAAAAGTGTTGACCCACAGGCACTGTCCTTGTCCCTCGTCGTGGGACTCACGCTGGGAGGTGCTGGATGCTAGAAAGTGAAGACAAGCCTGCGTTTTCCATTGTCTCTTGACTCCCATCTTGAAAACTAAGCACAAAGTGTTATGTCGTTTTGCCTTTCAGAGGGAAGCGGAAGCTCCTTTCGTCATCCGTGGAAAGTTTCGTAAGAATTCGGAACTAGGGAATGTTTAGGTAAACACATTGATGGCTTAAAGAACTCTAAGATGCGCCGCTGTGTAGAATGCTCTTCAGCCAAGAGCATCAAGAGGTAAGAGATGTCATCGTGTTTCCGAGGGTGACTGTCTTGGTTCATTGTGACACAAAGCCACCCTTTGTGTTCTTCCAGACCCCTGGGCAACTTCATATCCTTTCTGTGAGCTGGTGGATTTGGAGCGATCATGAGCCTCTTGACAGGTAAATGGCATAACAGGTCCAGAACTGCTGTGTCCTGAGATTATCCTGAAGGAATAGTTTGAGTGTATACAACCTTGCTCAAACACCACCTTTCCTTACATTTCTCCAGTTAGAAGGAACTCTTTCCCTCCCAAGATCCACCTAAACATAATTTATGTTTTGTCTGTGGACTTTTAAAAATCATAACAATTATAATTAGTGTCAATTTGTGTCTGCAGCTACAATCAGACATTCTGGTTGAGGTGGACTTTAGTTACCGTTAGAGACGTCGGTGTGAGCCCCAGGGTGAATACGACAGATTAGAAGAATGTGGCAGCTTTATGAAGGGATGGAATCATAATCCAGTGGCGGTGTGGGTGCTGGGAAGCTGACAGTGACCGCCTGCCTCCGGTGGGGACCCCTAGTGGAGGAGGCACTGGAGATGGTTTGACCAGTACAGCAGTAGAAGAGAGACTTGCAGACCCCAGGTTATGTAACTTCTGACAGCAGAAGGCCACAGCTGGCAATTCACACCAACAACGTGAAAGAAGCTGCTAGTGGAGGGAGTCAGAGCAGCTGCTGGTTCCCAGCCCTTGGCACGGAGCCTCTGTGTCCACTGCGGTCAGGGCTTTGAGCTGCGAGGGCCAGCAGTCGCTCCGTGGGGTGTGGTGTCCCTTGCGGTTAACCCAGTGTCACTCCGTGGGGTGTGGTGTCTCTTGTGGTTGACCCAGTGTCTGGAACACAGCAGGGCGTAGTTAATCACTGGTGGCTTCTGGACCATTTTCCTAATGCCTAAGGTATCCATGGGGCTGGGATTTAGCTCAGTGGGTAGAGCGCTTGCACTGCAGTCTCTGAGGCCCCGAGTTCAATTCCCAGCACCGCAAAAGTGGGAGAAGGACCTGGCAATCCACTCCCAAGGCAATCCCGAAGCACTCAGCCATTGAATACCCTATGAGGGTCGCTATGAGTTGGATACTGACTCGACGGCACCTAACAACAACAACAACAACAACAAGGTATCCACGGGCTGGGATTTAGTTCAGTTGGTAGAGCGCTGCGCTGCAGTCTCTGAGGTCCCTAGTTCAATTCCCAGCACCACAAACATGGGAGAAGGGTGTGGTAATCAACTCCCAAGGCAATCCGGAAACAGTCAGCCATTGAAAACCCTATGAGGGTCGCTACGAGTCAGATACCGACTCGACGGCACCTGACCATAACAATGAGTATGTACATTAAAGAATGGATGGTCTTGGTGGCTGTGTATGTGGACAGTTTTAGTCAATGAAAACAACGAGGCAACAAACACCCTTGCAGTCTGATTCTGCCTTCACAGACTCAGGTACCTGTGGAAACATGATGCACCCCCAGAACTGGAAATAGCTCACGTCACCCTCCGGGAATGAGGCGCCCGGATCAGCATGTGAAGGCACCCACCTGGCCTATTTCCAGCTGCTCACAGTGGCCTTCCGGGCAGCTCTGCACACCCTAGCATGGTCCCCGCCCACTTTCCCAGGGCAACGCTGACGGGGCTCTGCATTCACGGCACCTCCTGGCCACGGCACTCACAGAGCGACTGGTCTCAGGCCCCCCGCAGCAGACTGGGGGCTGTAGCTAAATTCATAGCTGACAGATGGTGCAGCTAGCA
>VMDO01015567.1:0-50719 GCA_007922755.1 Pedetes capensis
CCCAACCCCAGAGTGCTCAGCACCAGCTGCAGGCCTGCCTTGCAGGAGCGCCTCTGCAGGCCACCCCGGCCTGCTTCCTGCCCCTCACGCACACGTGGGCGTCCCGAGGCCCACGGTGTTTCCCCTGAGCCCAGAGTCAGCCCACAGCTCACAGTGTCACAGATACATTCCACTGCGGCCTTGATGCAAACGGGAGGCTCGCTAGAGGATGACCTATTCAGAGAGTGACAAAGCCGTCGTACCTGTGACATTTAACACTCGAACCGCGGAGGCTGCTCTCCTCACTCTGCCCTTCATTCACGCTGTCCCCCTCTGATTTTCTCTGATCTTCAGGTGTCCGCCTGTAAACAGGGCTGACGACTCCTGTCCTATTCACCAGGGAGGTGGGAATTGAGATCCAGAGAGAGGGTGAGGACAGATGTGTTTTGAACTCTAACTTCCTGAAAAATCACGCATTATTATTAATACAGAAAATAACAGGGAGCTAGGGCTGGGATTTAGCTCAGTTGGTAGAGCGCTGCGCTGCAGTCTCTGAGATCCCGAGTTCAATTCCCAGCACCGCAAAAATGGGAGAAGGGCCTGGCAATCCACTCCCAAGACAATCCCGAAGCAGTCAGCTATTGAAAACCCTATGAAGGTCGCTATAAGTCAGACACGACTCATGGCACCTAACAACAACAAAAACAACAATGATAGCATCCTAGGGGTGGGAGAATAGCATTTATTACAACTTAAGGACAAAATGCCTGCAGCCATAGCCTTGTGGCATCCGATCCCATCAGATCTTGGAAGCTAAGCAGGGTTGGGGCCTGGCTAGTACTTGGATGGGAGACCGCCTAGGAACACCAGGTGCTGCAGGCTTAGGAGATGGACCTGGCAACCCACTCCCAAAAATCAATCCACCATTGAAAACCCTATGAACAGCAGAGAAGCACTGACAATAGTGTTTCCCCTGCTGTATGTAGGATCGCTATGAGTCAGATACCGACTCGATGGCACCTAACAACAACAACAAGGACAAAATATCAACAAAGGAAAACATTAAAAAGCTAAACACCAGTGGAGAGAGAATAGTGTCTGTCATTTGTTTTGTTGTTGTTGTTGTTGTTAGATGCTGTAGTCGGTATTTGACTCATAGTGACCCTCTGTACAACAGGCAAAACACTGTTGTCAGTGCTTCTCTGCTGTTCATAGGGTGTTCAATGGCGGATTGATTTTTGGGAGTGAGTTGCCAGGTCCTTCTCCCAAGCCTACAGCACCTGGTGTTCCCAGGCAATCCCATCCAAGTACTAACCAGGCCCAACCCTGCTTAGCTTCTGAAATCTGACGGGATCAGATGTCACAGGGCTATGGCTACAGGTGTCATTTATTTTAAGGTATCACTAATACACCTAACTTTGGAGAGGAAAAGGAAAGAAGAGAGCCGTGGATATAATTCCAGGTGGAGGTTACTCCCTTTCTGCTTCTGTGGGTCCGTACTCCTAGAAGCCAGGCTGGCACCCAGCAGATGCTCAGCAAGCATTTGGCTTTATTATTCAAGAGCGTGTGACTTGGAAAGCCTGCTGTGGTGGAGGCTGTGTGCAAATGATCCCAGCCAGGTCACCCCGGAACAGCAGGTCCTCCCCGTCTACTTCAAGGCCAGGGTCTGGCGTGGGTTCCTGCTCCCCTTTGGGTTCTACCACCTGCTGCTTACCCCATCACTCCACAACTCGGCCACTTGCCTACAAGCTGGCCGTGGAAGGTAAGCCGGTGCTTGTTGTTGTTAGGTGCCATCAAGTCAAGTCCAACTCATTGCGACCCTATGTACAGTACATCCAAACACTTCTCGATTCTGTGCCAGGCACACGATCTTATTTATATTATACTTAAGCCCATTGTTGCAGACACTGTGTCAATCCATCTGGTGGAGGGTTTCCTTTTTTTCGTTGACCTGCTGCTCTCACAAGCATGCTGTCTTTCTCCAGGCACTGATCTCTCCTGACTCCATGTCCAAAATACATAAGTTGCAGTCTAGCCATTCTTGCTTCCAAGGAGCACTCTGGTTACACTTCTTCTAGGACAAATCTGTTAGTTCTTTTGGCAGTCCATGGTATATTCAATAGACGTCTCTGGCACCATAATTCAAAAGCATCAATTCTTCTCCTGTCTCCCTTATTCAATGTCCAGTGCAAGATCAGGCAAATCCAGATGACCTCGGAGGAAAGCAAATTAAGCAAGACACAGAAAAGCTTGAATGTAGTTCCACACATCTCGATTCTTTCTTTTATTCATGATGCATGTTCCGTGTTTGGACCCAATGCTAGGAATGCAGAAATGAGTGAGAATCCTCTGCATTACCATAGAGAAGAGAGAGAAGCTGAGCAATTAGGTCACAGAGGTTTGCAGAGAGACACTCACTCCAGATGACACGTGGCCCCTGGGTTGAAAAGGGGCAGGGGCCCCCAGCAAGCAGCAGAGATGGGCCAGGGGCTGAAACACAGAGCCCCACACGTCTCAGGGATGATGACAGCACCTTGGGCTTTGAAGCCTGGGAATGGGTGAAGCATATGTGTTTAGAAGGTCCCTCAAGCAGATGTGTTGGGGCTGGAGGGGGACAGAGGACAGAAGAAGTAAAGACGTGAAGCAAACAAGATGTCAAAAAAAAATGCTGAAGTAATGTGGGCCACGGGGCACAAGAGCGTGGGATTTCAGCAATGGCAGCTAAGAACAGGAAGGAATAAATACCCAGAAGTGGAATTTGGACGCATAGAAAAGGAAGCCTGCAGCCGTAGCCCTGTGGCATCCAATCCCGTCAGATCTCAGAAGCTAAGCAGGGTCAGGCCTGGTTAGTACCTTGACGGGAGACCACCTGGGAACACCAGATGCTGTAGGGTTGGGAGAAGAACCCAGCAACTCCCTCCCCCCTAAAAAATCAATCTGCCATTGAAAAGCCTATGAACAGCAGAGAAGCGCTGACAATAGTGTTTCACCTGTTGTATACAAGGTCGCTATGAGTTGAGTACTGACTCGAAGGCACCTAACAACAACAAAGAAAAGGAAAGTTCCCTAGGGTTACACAGATCTGACTCCAGCTCTCAGCCCTAACATCAATGGGCCTCGTTTTCTTCATCTGTAAAGGGGACCTAATTCTGCAGGAGTGTTTTAAAGATTGAAAAAGAATCGAAGAGGTAACCCCTGCGCATGTCAGGCAGCCAATAAATGTGAGCCCCATTGAGGGGAGTGACAACTGTGGCCATAGCTTGGGGTGAAGTTTGAAAATGAACGTGAAGAGAAGCAAATGAGTCGAGATGCTCTAAGAAGTAGCGTGGGACAGGGTTCACACAGGCGTCAGGGACACCACGCTAGGTCGACGCCGCTGTCGAGAGCTGCACGCACCGCACAGCACATGGAGGGTCTCCACGTGCAGATAAGCCCTGCGGGACCACCAGACCCACATCTGAGGGGCTTCGACCCCCAGGCCACCAAAAAGGTTTCCTGCTAAGTCTTCCAACTGTAGAAACTAATTGAACTACACTTTTTCCTTTTTTTTTTTTTTTTTTGCTGTCCTGGGGGTTGAACCCAGGGCTTCTCGAATGCATGCTCTGCAAGTGCTGGACCACTGAGCTGCACCCTCAGCCCATTTTTTTTTTTTTTAACTTTTTTGAGACAGGGTCTCTCTAAGTTACACAGGCTGCCTCTGGTCTCGAACTTGCGATCCTCCTGTCTCCGCCTCCCAAGATGCTGGAATTACAGGCGTGTGCCACTGCCCCCGGCGCCACTCTTTTTCTTTCCATAAAGTCTCCAGCAACCCAGGGAGCCCTGCACACATAATTATCAGTGGTTCCCTAGTGCCATACACACAGGGTGGTGATGCGAGCCCAGACGGGAAGACCACACCTGTGCGATGCTCACCTGGGAGGATCTGCTCCCTCATCGTGAGCCTCCCCCAGCCCCCCCTCCCCCACCATGCTCCCAGTTCGCACATGGGCCAGGAGCCAACAGTGTTCCTGGGGAGGCTGTCTGGAAGGCCAGCAGCAGCAAAACCTCCATCCTTTTGTGTTCACATCTAAAAGAATGTATACCCGACACAGAAGTGATAGTAGAGAATATGTTGTTGTTAGGTACCAGAGAGTTGGTATCTGACTCATAGCGACCCTGCGTACAACAGGGGAAACACTATTGTCAGTGCTTCTCTGTTGTTCATAGGGTTTTCAATGGTGGATTGATTTTGGGGAGTGGGTTGCCAGGTCCATCTCCCAAGCCTACAGCTCCTGGTGTTCCCAGGTGGTCTCCCATCCAGGTACTAACCAGGCCCGACCCTGCTTAGCTTCCAAGATCTGACAGGATCGCATGCCACAGGGCTACAGCTGCAGGCAGTAGAGAATATACACAAAGTTTAGTAAGAGCCAGCACCCCTTTGAGAAGTGAGGGTGGGCAACAGAGAAGAGCTCCTCAGATGCTACAGCACAGATCGAGAGTCAAATGTGATCGTCATAGTGAAGTTTGAACCTTCAAGGAAAGGAACCTTTCACAGGTGGGGACTGTGCCTGGAATGGTTTAATGGGCACCCCAGTGTCTTCCAAGGAGGGCTCAGAGATGGACATTTCAAAAGGTTAAGAATCCAGGCAGCTGTGGATCTTGACAACGGAGCAGAAGCTTCTGAACAATGGCCTTTTCCACTGCTGGTGTGGCGTTTGTCTCACACAGTCCTCATCATCCCTCCTGGCTGAACACAGGAGTTATTTTTAATCTCCTTCTTCCTCTTTTTGGGCTGGTAAAGGCTGAGCTAGCCAACCTAACACTACGCCCAGAGGCTGTCTCCTGTAAAGTCCAGGGAAGAAGACCTGTCTCAGGGCAGTGGGTCCAGCGGCACTTTCACTGCAACAAGCCACCCGCCCCACTGCCTGCTGGAAATTTGCCACCACGTGGAGAGACAACCAGCACAGTTGTTTCCGATCCATCGATCGCTGGGTATCTGCTACGTCACTTGTTTTCTGTTTCAGTGTGTTTTCAAATTTCCCCCAGGGCCAGATTGCCGAGGCCTTTGTTGTGAAATATGGTTAACACGAGGTGCTGACTTTTTTTTTTTGTGACATCACTCAGATTAGGTCTCTGTGTGTGTCAGAATAGTAAAGCCCCATTAGGTGTGCTGTTTCGCTAGGACTTCAAAGAAATGGAAAGAAATGAGTGGGGGAGGGATGGGGGAACAGAGAAGAAAGGATGGGAGAAAAGAAGAAGAGAGAGTACTCCAAGACCGGCACGTGAGCAAGCGCTTGGCGGAGCAAAATACTCAAGGAAGGAACTCTTTCGATTCATTTCTTTTTCTCCTTCATCTTTTTTTTTTTTTTCTTTGCGTTACTGGTGGTTGAACCCAGGGCCTCGCGCTTGCATGCTCTGCAAGTGCTGGACCACTGAGCTGTACCCTTAGCCCCATTTTTTTACTTTTTGAGAGAGGGTCTCACTAAGTTATGCAGACTGCCTCTGGTCTCAAGCTTGCGATCCTCCTACCTCCGCCTCCCGAGCCACTGGGATGACAGGCGTGAGCCACCGTGCCCAGCCCTTATTCATCTTCTTAGACGTGGATTATCTATGTGTGCATATTTTTTGAAGCTCATATGAATACTAACTAATCTGACAGAGGTACATCTGTGAACACTCAATTCTGCTTATTTAAAATATTCAACTCTGTTGCCCATTTCACCAGGGGTCCCCTATCGTAGTGTATTTTCATAGGCTTTAAGTCTGTAGATGGCTGGGATAGATGGAGGCAGAGGTCAGAGTATTGCTCCACGCCCCCTGATTGCTATTGTGTTTAAATAAATGCTTATGGTGAGTTGAGGGGCTGGGATTTAGCTCAGTTGGTAGAGCGCTGCTCTGCAGTCTCTGAGGTCCCAAGCTCAATTCCCAGCACCACAAAAAATGGGAGAAGGATATAGCAACCCACTCCCAAGGCAATCCTGAAACAATCTGCCATTGAAAACCCTATGAGGGTCGCTATAAGTTGGACACGACTCAATGGCACCTAACAACAACAACAATGGTGAGCTGACACAGAATAGAATTTGGATCTGCTAGCTTTGTAAACAATTGGCAATAACCCGGGGCCCTCCTTCCTACCTGCACTAATGGGCTGCCCTGTGGACACAGCAAAACTTCTGCCGCCTTCCACGGTCCCAGCCTCCGCTAGCCCTCGCTGCCCCATTCACTTTACCAGCCTGGCCCTCAGCGTTTGAGGCTGCAACCTCTAGGTTAGGAGTGAGGCAGCCTCTGACTGTATAACCAGACAGGTGTTCTTCCACACTATGGAGTTACTTATCCCTCAAATATGTGAAAATAACCAGGCCTAGAAACCTCCCAGATAAATTCGGAGAAAAGCAGAGGACATTTAAGACCCAAGCAGGGGGTTCTGGCTCCCACGCTCACGGTTCGAGTCGCAACCTCTCTAGCCTGCTCCCTGCCTAGGCGGGCAGCCAGCCTTCAGCAAGAGTTAGAGCCCTCTGCTTCAAACCCCCACGCTTCCTCGCGTGTCATTTATGGACAGCACCTGGACAGGAGAGAGAGGTGCAGAGGCAGTGGAGGGTCCGGTGGGAAGAAGGCTGGGGGCCCAGAACGTGGTAGAAGCCGTGAATGCAGAGCCTCCTGCCACATAACCTAGTTTTGGAAAATGCTGAGTATTGACATTCTCAGTATTTACTTTTTAACTAACAAAAATGCGTCCATAAGACCTCACGTAGCATTATTCAAATTTCACATCTGAATGAAATAGAGGGCTTTCTGCATGAAAGATTTGCCTCAGAGAGTTACTTTTGCTGTCTGCAGAATGGAAAGTGTTTGGGGGGTTGAGAGCAAGAGGAAAAGTTGCCGGAAACGCAGGGCAGGCGGGTGGCCGTCCCTTCTCCCCCCCACCCCCCACATGTACATGCACACAAATACGCACACATGTGCACGGCTATTCATGTGCAAGCAAGCGCGCACACGCTGTCTCTCTCACCCACGCATGCCTGCTGAAGGGACTCATCTCTACCAGGCACAGGGCAGGGGACCAGGACAGAGCCAGGTCTGAAAACAACAGGAGCCGAAAAGTTCCAGAATCGTAAGAACCGCTCCAAGAATGAACACTGGCATCAGTCATGAATGGAGCTAGTGCAGTCTGTGCTGCCCCTACGCAAGCATCAAGGAAAACGCCACTACCTGAGCACCATTCGTTCAGAATTTGCAGCAAGCTCACTCCGACCTTTTTAAACTTTCGGGAAAACATTTGCTCATTAAATGAGTGGGTTGGGGTTTCCCAACATGTGCACAAACAAGTTACTTATGCCACAAACAAGTTACAGCGGAGCCAAGACATTGATTGTCCCAGCTCTGAGCAGGGCTGGGCCAAGCCTCAGCCAGCGATCAGGTTGCACTGCCTCTGTGTACCTCGGTATGATGAAAATCCTTGCTGGAGGCGATGAGGTGAGAAACGTTTGGAAACTGTTGCCTTAGGTTAAAGCCTGACAGAAATCCTTAGCATGGATGTGACAAGCATTTATGACCTAGTACCTGAAGCGGGTCCAACAATCCTTGCTTTGCTGGGCTTTATTGTAAATCCCCTTTTAAAGTTCACCTTGGATAAAGCAATCTGGAGTCCAGCCTCTGGGCCTGACCAGTAGAAGGAAAGCTATGTGGACACCGTGGCCCCCACCTCCCGTTGCCTGTCACCTCCCCACCCACTCCTCTCCCAGTGTTTTGGGGACCCTGTCTTCCTCCCTGAGGATCTCAAGGCTAAAGGAAATGAAAAGTAGCCTTTCCTCCCCATGAGGGTCCTGGCTCTGTAGGGGGTTTTTAAGGAGCCAGGGCGTGAGCTGCTGGGCAAGGCTGTCCACTGGCTGCTTAGGGGGCCAGAGAACGCTCTGCACCTGAGTGAGGGACACAGCAGCCCTGTGGACAGGACCCATGATGTGACCCCTCACTACCAACCAACTCAGACACCAGATGGACTCCCAGGGCAATGGAGACTGGCAGGATTTCCCCAGCTGCCGTTTGCCTGCCCGGGGCTTTCTCAGGGCTTTGAAAACAACACATCCTGGGTGGGATATGGGGGGAGGAGGCCAGAGACCTTCTGAGTTCTCTGAAATCTCTAAGCAGCAAGGAAAATAATCCTGGTGGCTAGGGATGAGAGGCTCTTCGAAATGAGGCACATTTCTTCCCAAGGCTGAAACTAGAAGGTGCCCAGGAAGCTGGCCGGGGTTCCTCTCCCGGACATGCATGTGCTTGCAGCTGCAGAGCCTTTAGTTGCAACCACAAGATTCAAAGGAGAGCCCGAGACCCGAGCTGCGGCGCCAAGCCTGCTCCGAGCGCTTTTGCAATTGAGCAGTGTCCAGGACATCACATGCCTCGTCTCGCTTAACCCTCACAACCCATTTCACAGATGAGCAAGGTAAAGCTCAGAGAGGTGGAACTGACACTATAACCCGGAGAAGAAGTGGCGAAGCAGGACTTAGCTTGGCACCAGCAGCTGCCCAGCCCTGGAGGAAGCCTCCCCAGGGAGCCAAACCACCCAGGATCTGTGTTTTGTTTTGTTGTTGTTGTTGTTTTGTTGTTGTTGTTGTTGTTGTTGTTGTTGTTGTTTTCAGTACTGGGGGTTCAACCCAGGGCCTCGTGCCTGCATGCTTTGCAAGTGCTGAGCCACTGAGCTACGCCCCCCCAGCCCATTTTTTTACTTTTTGAGCCAGGGTCTCGCTCAGTTACGCAGACTACCTCTGGTCTCAAACTTGCAGTCCTCCCACCTACACCTCCCCAGCTGCTGGGATTACAGGCGTGCGCCACTGCGCCCAGCACTGGGATCTGCGTATTTTTCAGGGGGGGAAAAAAAACAGGCTTAAGGAATGTGGGATGGTCTTCCAAAAATTCCATGGTAATAAAGGCAAGCAGTGGGGATAAGAACAAGCAGAGGCTTGTGGGGTTCATCAGAGACCTCAGGGTGCCCCTGGAGGAGAGGGCCACGTCTACCATCAGACTCAGTGCTGAGCGAGGCCCGGAGCTATGGAAAAGGACCACCTTTGCATGATTGCTGCTGACTACAGGAGCCCAGGAGTCAGGTAACATTATTTCTGTTTCATAGGAAAAGATCATTTACATATTTTTAATATTTCCATTCAGCTTCCCTTGACAAGTTCTAGTTTAAGCCTTGGGAAGAAATGTGCCTCATTTCGAAGAGCCTCTCATCCCTAGCCACCAGGATTATTTTCCTTGCTGCTTAGAGATTTCAGAGAACTCAGAAGGTCTCTGGCCTCCTCCCCCCATATCCCACCCAGGATGTGTTGTTTTCAAAGCTCTGAGAAAGCCCCGGGCAGGCAAATGGCAGCTGGGGAAATCCTGCCAGTCTCCATGCAAGCAGAGGACACACAACCCCACGAAAGTGAAACAGCCTTTCTGTGGCAGAGCGGTGACACAGAACCCTGCGAGTTGTGGCCTGAACCACCCCGGGCTCTGTGCCCAGCAGCTCGCTGGATTTTTCCTCAACAACTCCGCAGGCTCACCTGAGATCAGGGAGAAAGGAAGCTGGCAGGGGCATGGGACTGAGGGCTATTGGAAACACGGCACCCTCAGAGCGTGCAGGGGGGCGGCTCGGGTGTGCTTCCTGTGAAAGGGAGTTGCTTTCTCATGTGCTTTCCAAGAGGGTGCTGAGGCCCCACGTGAATCACAAAGAGAGAGGACCGGAAGAAACAGTCTCACCCACCTGGAAATTAATGAGTTATTACCCAATCACAGGCAGTATGGGCTCAGTTCGGGCTGTGTCTTTGTCTAGACTCTCCAAAAGCTTATAATGTTGTTAGGAGCTCTCCAGTCAGATCCAACTCAGAGAGACCCTATATGCAACAGAACAAAACCCTCCTCAGCACTGCGCCATGCATAATGCAAGGAAAGCTTGAGATCCACCAGCCTGATGCACAAGGGAAGGCATGGCACCTAACACCTCAGTTCACGTGTGTGTGTGTGTGTGTGTGTGTGTGTGTGTGTGTGTGTGTTAATTCAAAGAGTCTAACTGCTGTGTGTTTGGGAAATTTATCCAACTTACCTTACTTAATTTGTTGTTGTTAGATGCCGTCAAGTCAGTATCCGACTCATAGCGACCCTTATAGGGTTTTCTTTTCCTTTCTTTTTTTTTTTTATTAGAAATTTTTAACGTACATCATAATGTGATTCATTTTGACATGCTTTTCATTGTGACAATTTTCATATATGCAATTTGATAAACATTATTCATATAGGTTACCCCTTACCCTCCCCTATGCTTCCCCCCTCCCACCCTTCCCATCTAAGTTTCTCATCCAAGTCTTCTCTATCTTTTACTATGTAGTATTTTTCTATATTTCCTTGGGTTCCATTTCTGTTTAAGATAGAAACTTTTCAATGGCTGACTGTTTCAGGATTGCCTTGGGAGTGGACTGCCAGGTCCTTCTCCCATTCATTTAATTTAGACTAATTTTCTACTATATGTGTTCAAGATGTACTTGGTACTACATTCCAATACATAGTCCACTCGGGAAACTGAGGCAGCCTGTACAACTTAGTGAAACATTCTCTCAAAATAAAAAAGGAAAAAGGGGTTGAGGGTGTGGCTCAGTGGTGGAGCACTGCTTAGCACATAAGGTCCTAGGTTCAACCCTTGATACTGAAAAAAAAAATTTTTTTTGTTATATATTTATAGGTTTAGAGATACGATTTTTTTTTCAGCATGTAGAATGAGGAGCCACATGGTTATCTTTCGATCTATGTGACTCCCTGGAGGAAAACCTAGAACAGCTTCCCCAATCCATGGAAAGGCGTAACACCCTCTGCCCCCACAGCCAAAGGGAATCGAAGGTTTTGGTTGCGTTTTACTATAAATAGCATGAGATGCAAAGAGTTTCCCAACCTGCCCAAATGGTTTTGAAATGTCCCTTTACCCACAAGGCCGTTGCTATTCGCAATTGATAATAACCACACCCAGGAATGGCTGCAACATTTGCAAGACCAAGGGTGAAGTAAAATTTCAGAGCCTTCTTTCAAAAAGGACTGGGCATTCTAAGCAGCACATTCACCCCAGCGTGGGGGCCTCCAAGCCTGAGGCCTGTGGGTCTATACTTGTTTATGTCTGTGATACTGGCCCTGGCTGCCCCTGTTAACAATTGAATGCATTTATTTAAACATATTTATTAAACATATTTTAGGAACTTCCAAGCATAAAGCTCTTACTTAACATATTTAACAATATTTAACATCTATTTCATTCTACAAAAAAAAAAAAAAGAAATTGCCTAAAATCATGGTTTAGGATAAAACAAATACAACTTTAACATTATTTTGAGAAGAAATCAATATTACGTAACTGCATTTTCTATGCTTTCCAGGAATTTAAGTAAATGACTTGGTTTGGGCTGACGATGTGCATTTGGTGTAGCCAGTGCCAGGCCCTCTCTTTCACAAGTCAGCCTCACCCGGCCTCACTGCCTTTCTCATCTTAGAAAGGCTACAACGTCAGACGTGACTTTGGAGAATTTAGATCACCGATTCCTATTGACCAACACAACAGCTACCTATTTATTTCCCATACCTTGGGGAAGTACCTCGTCCAGACTCATCCAAAGCAGTTTCATTTGGAAAGAGAAGTCTTCGGTGGCAAATATTGCAAACATAGCGATACATCTTCACTCTGTGCCAATCACTGTTCTAAGCCCTTGCCTTGCTGTAATTCCTTTGTTGTTGTTGTTAGATGCCGTTGAGCCGGTAACCGACTTGACATAGCGACCCTACATACAACAGGGGAAACACTATTGTCAGTGCTTCTCTGCTATTCATAGGGTTTTCAATGGCAGATTGATTTTTGGGAGTGGGTTGCCGGGTCCTTCTCCCATGCCTACAACACCTGGTGTTCCCAGGGGGTCTCCCATGCAAGTACTAACCAGGCCTGACCCTGCTTAGCTTCCAAGATCTGAAGGATCAGATGCCACAGGGCTACGGCTGCAGGCATAATTCCTTTAGTTCTGGAAAAGTTCCCACTGAGTCAGAGATGAGATCTCTTCACTTCTATCACTGGCGAGTCAGCCAATCCTGCCCACACTTTGTAATATTCGCCACCTGAGACTTCTCTTTCCAAATAAAACTAAGGAGGGAAACTAAGGAGAGAAACTAAACTCTACCTCTGGAGGAAAGACATACCAGAGAACGTGTAGACATACTTTTTAAGCCATCCCATCCATCCACAGGGCTGGGATTTAGCTCAGTTGGTAGAGTGCTGTGCTGCAGTCTCTGAGGTCCCAAGTTCCATTCCCAGCACTGCAAAATGGGAGAAGGACAAGGCAACCCACTCCCAAGGCAATCCCGAAACAGCCATTGAAAACCCTATGAGGGTTGCTATGAGTAGGACTCGACTCGACAGCACCTAACAACAACAATCCACCTACAGATTATATTTAATGCTGCAAGTCTAGTAAGATCAGCAAGAGAGAAAAAAAATTGGAGACCAAGGCTAAGGCCCAGCATTCTTCAATGATAGAAAGCCATTCATTCTTTTTTTTTAGATAGGCAACCAAGGCACAGAAATTCCTTCCTCCGGCCACTACGCTAGTGACCTGAGTTCAGGAAATAAGCCAGCCCATGGAGCTGCATACAGTGTTATCTGCCCCTTGGTCTGGTGCATAGGACCCACCAATACATTCATTCCTGCCTTGAGCTCTTGGCCTCAAGACTTCTGCCCCTCAGCGATGGTGGCTGACATGCAATCATTCTGTCGTTACTGAGCATCTATTTATGCCAGGCATGATTCTAGACCCTTGAGATAAAAGAGAAAGGATTCTTGCTTTTTTGAAGTTTCTATTCTGCAAGAAAAGGGGAGAGGGAAAAGAGCAGATACACAGAGTAAATGACTGGGTATATCAGATAGTGGTATGTGTAATGGGGGGTAGGGGAGTTAAAGGAGTTGGGGAGGGTGATTGGCAACTCGCAGCAAGAGAGGGGTCCACTGCAATGTTCAATGAGGTGACCTGCGTAGCCCACATTGCCAGGGGTAGTTTTGAGTAAAAATATGGAGTTAGCCAAGCAGATATCTGAGGGAACAACATTCCTGTCAAAGGACACAGCAGGGCCAGCACCTGAATAGTACCTGGCATGTTGGAGGAATAGCAGCAGCTAGTGGAGCAGGAGGAGAGAGAACAAGGCCAAGGGGAGGGTGAGGAGGTCCGCAGGTGGCAGGTGCCAGCTCTGATAAGGCTTCACGGGCCCTTGTGAGCACTGTGGCTTGACTGTTTTGCTGAGATGGAAACCATCGTAAAGGATGGAAGCATCATAGGGCTGAGACGTCCCTCACGTGTGTGAAGGGTGACTCTGGCTGCTTTGCTGAAAAATGCCTAGGACTCAGGATAGGAAGCAGGAGAATTGTTGGGTGACAACTCCAGGAAATCCAGGCAAGAAGTGAAATTGTGCTAGAGGTGGTGGGAGGTGACTGGGTTCTGAAAGAATTCTTTTGGAAGTCAGGAAACCTGCAGGTTGAAGGCGGGCTTTGTTTTGCTCAGTGCAGAGAATTTGAAAATGCAGATAAATATGAAGAAAACACAAGATTTTTGATAACCCATGTGAATTCCAGAAAGATTTTGGGAGTAACTTCTCCATTTGGGATATAAGCTTGACTATTTATGATTCTGCCTGCAGACTGTGGCAGCCGATCCTGTCAGATCTTGGAGGCAGGACTGGGCCTGGTTTGTACTCGGATGGGAGACCACCTGGGAACACCAGGGGCTGTAGGCTTGGAAGACAGACATGGCAACCCACTCCCAAAAAACAGTCAGCGTTTGAAAACCCTATGAATAGCAGAACGGGGCTGGTATTTAGCTCAGTTGGTAGAGAGCTGTGCTGCAGTCTCTGAGGTCCCAAGTTCAATTCCCAGCACTGCAAAAATGGGAGAAGGGCCTGGCAATCCACTCCCAAGGCAATCCCGAAGCACTCAGCCATTGAAAACCCTATGAAGGGTCACTATGAGTCAGATACTGACTCGATGGCACCTAACAACAACAACAACAACGTGAATAGCAGAGAAGCAGACAATAATGTTTCACCTGTTGTACATAGGGTCACTGTGAGTCAGATACCGACTCAACAACAACACCATTTATGATTCTACTTTTAGCCTAGACTGGGTACACTCTATGGGCCTGTAGAGATAAGATAGAGTTTGGTCAGGGTTTATCTAAGGCTGATTCTAGCCTATTCCTCTCCCTGGCCTTTTTCTGACCCATTTCCAACACATCATGTGTTTCCTGGACATGAGCTTTTGTCTGGTCCAGGTCTAGTTCTTCTATGTAAGAACTGTGACTCAGGGATCCGTCCTCTGGGCTTAGATTTTTCCCTCTTTCCACTTAACATTAGTGGGATGGTGGACAAGTCTTATAACGCTTATAAATTAAAAAAAAAAAAAAGTTTTAAAAGCATACTGTGGGCTGGGCCTGTGAAACTTAACATCCTGTCTCAAAATAAAAAGGGGCTGGGGTGCAGCTCAGTGGTAGAGCACTTGCCTAGCATCACGAGGCCCTGAGTTCAACCCCCCAGTACTGTAAATGGAATGTGGTATGTTACATTGAACATGTTCAAATATGTTTAAATATATTTTAAAATAGAATTTTTAATTTTATAGAATTCTGAAGATTTTTCCTTTTACAAATAGTTAGCTTCAGTTTTAAGAATTTTTATCATAATCCAAAAATCTATACTATTTGCATGTCTAAGAAAGAAATGAATTCAATTACTCCAGAAAGTTATTTCTTTTCTTTTCTTTTCTTTTCTTTTCTTTTTTTTTTTTTTTTTTGTGGGGGATGTGGAACATGAATTCAACCCATGGGCTTGCCTATGCCTTGCAAGTGCTCTACCATTGAGCGGCACCCTCAGACCATTTATTTACTTATTTATTTATAGACCAAGTCTCAGTAACTTATATAGGCTGTGTCTGGCCTTGAACTTGTGATCTTCCTGCCTCAACCTCCTGAGTTACTGGGATTACAGGTGTGTACCGCGGCACTCAGCATCCAGAAAGTAATTTCCAAGTACTGTAATCAATTTTGCATGCAGTTTGTTATTATTCTTAGTGCCTTTGAGTCAGGCTGACTCATAGTGACCCTATGTACAATGGAATGAAACACTTCCCAATGCTGTGCTATGCCTGGCACTATGTCAGTGCTTCTCTGCTATTCGTAGGATTTTCAATAGTAGATTGTTTTTCAGGATTGTCTTAGGAGTGGGCTGCCAAGTCCTTCTCCCATTTTTTGCTGTGCTGGCAATCGAGCCCAGGGCCTTGGAGAGTGCAGAGCAGGACTCTACCAACTGAGCTAACCATCAGCCCTGGCACGCAATGGATACGAGTAAAATCAATATAACTTGTTTTCATGTTTTCAGTAACTACACAATGTATAACTGCTTATAATGAAAATAAGATATTCAGTATAATTAAGATGGATGAGAAGAGTACTTTACATTTTAAATTTTTAACATTTAAATTTTCTATTATAGCAAAATTGTGCCAGTTTGCTCAATATTTCTAAAAATTTCAATGAACTACAAGCAATCGTCTTCTATCAATCAGTTTCTTATTCCTGACCAATCAAATCCACAATGGGACAAAGGATTAGGAAACAGTAATTAAAAGAGGAAACTATTAAAAGAGAAATGACAATCTTGTTTTAAGCCAAAATAGATTAAGTTGCAATTACTTAATAAGAAGATGATGCAATACTAGTACTTTCAGAGAAACAAAAAGAATTTTCAAGGAAACCCCCACGGAATGGGAAAAACATCTTCGCATTTTATACATCAGATAAAGGTCTAATTACTAGAATTTATAAAGAACTCAAGAAAAAAACTCCCCCAAAAAACAAATAATCCAATACACAAATGGGCAAAGGAACTGAATAGATAGTTCTCAAATTGAAGAGGTCCATAAAGCCATGAAACACATGAAAAACTGCTCAGTATCCCTAGCCATTAGAGAAATGCAAATTAAAAGAACTCTGAGATTTCACCTTACATCAGTAAGAATGGCCAAAATCAAAAAACAAATAACAACAAATGCTGATGAGGTTGCGGGAGAAAGGGAACACTCTTACATTGTTGGTGGAGCTGTAAATTGGTCCAACCACTGTGGGAATCAATATGGAGGTATCTTAAAAAACTGAAAATAAATCTACCGTATGACCCAGCTATAACACTGCTGGGAATTTACCCAAAGGAAGATGGGTCATCACACCACAGAGACACCTGCATCTCCATGTTCAATGCTGCACTTTTCACAAAAGCAAGGATATGGACTCAACCAAAGTGCCCTTCAACAGAAGAATGGATAAAAAAACTATGGTACATATACACAATGAAATACTACTCAACCATCAAGAAAAATGAAATAAGGTCATTTGCAGCAAAATGGATGGAATTAGAGAAAATTATTTTAAGTGAACGAACACAAGCTCAGAAAGAGAAACACCACATGTTCTCACTCATGTGGGAGCTGAATCAAAATTATAAGAAGGAAACATCCTATTCAAAGGTCGGATCAAAATAAAATGGGAAAAAAAAAAGCTAAGAATGGTGTCAATATAAATGGTCTAGAAAATGCATGCAATTGTTCTGACAAGATAAAAACAAAGTTCACTACAGGAAAAATTTCTATCTTAAACAGAACTGGAACCCAAGGACATATAGAAAAATATTACCAAGTAAAAGATAGAGAAGACTTAGATGGGGAGGGTTGGGGGGAAGCATACAAGAGGGTAAGGGGGAACCTATATGAATAATGTACATCCAAATGCATATATGGAAATGCCACAATGAAAAGCATGTCGAATGAATCACATTAAGGTGTACATTAAAATTTTCCAATAAAAAAAAAGAATTCTCATGTACTGATATCATTGTTCAAGTAATATATACCATCCTGGGTCACTGTAAAACTTCTACCGCAGTTTTTATTTAGCTACAGATAATGACGTATCAACTTGGTCTTCAAAGCTTTTAAATATGATTTTAAAAATCCTAAGTATATGATTAAAGTAAATTGGCTATTTAAAAATGGAGTCTTTCATTTTGCTGTTAAAAGTTAAACTTCAAAACTAGCCTAATGTTATATATTATATACCTTAAATGCAAAATAAGAGAGATTAACAATACATGAATCAATCATTTAGCTAGAAAATTATATTGTTGTTGTTGTTGTTGATAGGTGCCATGGAGTTGGTATCCGACTCATAGCGACCCTCATAGGGTTTTCAATGGCTGCCTGTTTCGGGATTGCCTTGGGAGTGGATTGCCAGGCCCTTCTCCCATTTTTGGGGTGCTAGGAATCGAACTCAGGACCTTAGACACTGCAGTGCAGTGCTCTACCAACTGAGCTAAATCCCAGCCCCTAGAAAATTATAGAAGAACAAAATTTAAATGTATCTTAGCAAATATAAACCATAAAAAGAAATTTTAAAATTGAAGAAACAAAAGTTTAAAGTGTAAAAATAAAAATGTTTTGTTTGGAATTGTTTAAAGAAATAGGAATATATCTAAGAAAAAATTTCAAGATATTTATAAAGACATCTTTAATTAAATAGGAAGTAAAAGAAAACTTGAATAGTGGAGAGCTATACCATATTTATGGATAGGCAGACTCAATTATGAAGTTATTATTTCTTCCAAGTTACTGTAAAATTGCTGTGCCAATCAAAATTCTCAGAGGATTTTTAAAAACTAGAACTCATTATTCTTAAATGTGCCAAAAATATCCAAGACAAGTCTATGAAGATAAACAGAAAAGGAAAGCAAGCCCTACCATCTACTATCTACCAATACAAAATATGAAGCTATAGGAATTAGGACAGAGGTCTTTTGATGGTGGCATTATGGATGACTGTTTTGTTTCTAATTTGCATTTTTTTCAGCATTTTTAAAAATCAACCGCTTTCTCTAAAAAAAGAAAACATATAAAATAAATATATCTATTTACTGCAAGAAAGCAGAGAAGAAAGAAGAGGATCTAGAGGAAAGTCAGTGTTTTTTAAAAGCTTACTTAGAAAATCTACTCAGTGGCAGCACAAACAGACGACCCACATCATAATAATGCAGCAGGCTGAATATGTCATTCTCTGTCCCACCACTAAGGTTAAATTTCTGTAAATTATCTAGCCAGGGTTTGCATCATCATAGGACTATATTTCCAGACATAGAGATACACACACACACACACACACACACACACACACACACACACACACACTCACACACGTTTGCTATCAGTAGACTCCAATTATATCATTTTCACAGAAATAAAATTTTGCTATAGCCATGTAATTACAATAAATCCAAGTGAAGTTTAGTTTACAAAAAAACCTCACCTTTTTTTTATCCAATGTTTTAAATATTAAAAATTACTCCCTCTTCCCCCAGTGCTGGGATTTAATCTGGCACCTGACATACTCCAGGCAAGTGCTCTACCACTGAGCTACCCCCTGAGCCCCTAAAATCATTTTTTTATAAGTACACAACCAGTCAAATACAGACAAGATACTTTGTTTTCTACCACTTTACAGGGGCTGGGGTTAGCTCAGTTGGCAGAGTGGCACTCTGTAGTCTCTGAGGTCCCAGGTCCCCAGCACCGCAAAACAGCAGAAGGACCTGGCAATCCACTCCCACGGCGATTCTGAAACCATCGGCCATTGAAAACCCTATGAGGATCACTATGAATCGGATACAACTCAGTGGCATGGAGCAACAGCAGCCACTTTACACTGTGAGTCTGGGGTGCAGATACTGCGGAAATGCCCTATAGTTTCTGGTACTGTAGGAAAAAACAGGTTCATTATTAAAAGCTATTGGTTTTACCTTCTTTTCCATGGGAGATGAGATTTCTGGCCAAAGGGTTCTGGATGATCTCGGCGACAAGTGCAACACAGTTTTGGCTCACTCCAAAAGCCATTTTGACAGGATTTTTGTTTCTTATAATTTCCGATCTCTATGACCTTGGAGACACATTCCCTTGCCTGTTGAAATGAGGCTACTAGAACTCCCTTGTAGGGCATTTGTTGTGTTGTTGTTAGGTGCCGTCGAGTTGGTATCCGACTCATAGCGACCCTCATAGGGTTTTCAATGGCTGAGTGCTTCGGGATTGCCTTGGGAGTGGATTGCCAGGCCCTTCTCCCATTTTTGTGGTGCTGGGAATTGAACTCGGGACCTCAGAGACTGCAGCGCAGCGCTCTACCAACTGAGCTAAATCCCAGCCCTGTAGGGCACTAGTAACACTTAATGTGTTAAATCCTTTGTGCTCAACAAATATTAGTTATTCCTTAAATATTGATTTAAAAACCAAAGTGAAGTGGATTTTTCGGGTGTACCTCCACGTATCTGTCACCTTGTGCTGTTGGGGCTTAACGTGTTGCTGTGATGCTGAAAGCTATGCCACTGGTATCTCAGATATCAGTAGGACCACTTACACTGGATAGGTTTCAGCTGAGCTTCCAGACTAAGACAGACTAGAGAGAAAGACCCACTAGCCCACTCCCAAAACAATTAATCATTGAAAACTCTCTGAATAGCAGAGAAGCACTGTCAAATATAGTGCCAGAAAATGAGCCTACCCGGCTAGAAGGCATTCAAGAAACTACTAGGATAGAGTTACCTCCTCAAAGTATAGTTGACTGTAATGATAGGAATGGAATAGTGCCCCTGGGGCTTCCATTTGCTGATATGGCATGACTCAAAATGAGAAGAAACACAGTGTCTGCAACAATGGGCTCAAACTTTTAAAAAAAATAAAAGATCATGTATATGGAACAGTGTTGGGTAGTGTTTAGTTCTGTTATACATAGGATGACTATGAGTCGGATCTGATTCAACTGCACCCAACAACAACAATGTAGGGTATAAGCACTTGCAAGTTCCCATGCATTTCCCCCCCACATCCCATACACTAGGGTCTGTTTTCCACAGTGATGTGTTCCTATAGGGATGGTGGAAAATTGGTTATATGACAGCTCAGCCAAGGGGGGTGGGGCCAGGTGAGGGGTGAGATGCTAGGTCAGGCTGACAACTCCCCTTTATCTCTCTGCTCAAGTCAATGTGGTACCATGGATGTCACACTTTGGGGAGAATAATGGAAATGAGGATTGTGTTGAAAAATAAAAATAAAGAAAACACTATTGAGATTTTCTTCTGGTCAGTGGTTGTTCTCAACCTAACCCATTGAGCCAGAGGGTGGGGAAGAAAGGGACTTTTCGTTTCTCTGGACTTGGTGGTGAACCCTCCTTTCTGCAGCAGGGGAAGCCCACAGGGCCCGGGCATCTGCCCACCCACTTTCCCACTTAGCAGATGTGGGCAGTTACATTGGCCCAGCCTCAATGAAGGACAACCTCTAGCCTGTGCACAAAGGTGAGACAGGCCCAGCTTAGTGGGGAGCAGGGGATGCAGAGAAGGCCTGGGGTTAACATTTCCTAAAGGCTCAGCATCTCTCATATCGCCCTGTTAAAACATGAGCTAAAACCAACCCCTGCCAAGCTTCCAGCTCTGATTGGAAGCCTCTGCTGTAGCAGGCTTTGGGTCCAGTCTTTGTTGCCTGAACAAAAGGAACTCTGGCTGCACACTTTGGTCCTTGGAGACAAACCAAGGAAGGCAGCTCTACAGGGCACGAGACCTTCCGGTGCCTCCTAGTGCGCCAAAAGGCCACGTTGTGTGGCTTCGTGCTCTATGGATTGATGACAGCAGCAAGCAGACGTTTTACCCCATGTTTACGGTCCAGCCAGTACGCTGATGTCCTTAGATTATGTACGTCATTTGGTCCTCACAGCAACCTGTCCTTCTATTTTTATTCTCAGTTTGATAATGAGAAATGAGTGCTCCGGCCACTTCCAGGCTTAAAATCCCAGAGCAGTAAGCAGTGACATGGGGCTTTCAACGTGGGTTGGCACCTGCTTGGGACTGCTACCGCGGGGCCTCCCAGGTCTGAGCCTAGATGCGTCTATAGTTTATTTGAACTTGGCTTTTTTGATATAGCTAGTGAAAAAAATGGCAAAACAAAACTAAGGAAAAAATACAAAATAAAAACAATTGATCCAAAAAATGAATTGGTTCCAGGAAGCTCTATCTCAACTTTACCAAGGTATTCCAATCAGGAAAATCATCTAACCGTGCCATCTTCTTCCTCCACATTTTATAGCCTGTATGTTCTACAAAGGGCTGGGATTTAGCTCAGTAGGTAGAGCGCTGCGCTGCAGTCTCTGAGGTCCCGAGTTCAATTCCCAGCACCGCAAAAATGGGAGAAGGGCCTGGCAATCCACTCCCAAGGCAATCCCGAAGCACTCAGCCATTGAAAACCCTATGAGGGTCGCTATGAGTGAGTTACCGACTCGATGGCACCTAACAACAACCACCACCACAACAACAATGTTCTACAAAGGCATCACTAAACTCTTGGTGGTTTAAATTTCCTGGAAGATATTTTATCCTTCAATTGTCCAGGGCTGATTTTTCCACACTGCAGGTCTCAGTTTATTTGAACTTGATGCCAAATATTTTCAACTTCCACCAAACTCTGAGCCTCAGATGGTCGTACCGTGTAATGCAGGGAGCCCAACCCAAGACCAGGAGGAGCCAAAGGACAGAAAAGAAAGGGGACGCCATCTCTGACAGCTGAATCCCACGGTCTTCCCAGTGACTTCCCATTTCCTCCATCCACCACGGCTTTCACAGGGGCTCTGCTTACAGATTTATGCTCAAGACAGATAAAAGAAACGAGCAGGTAAAATACAGAGACTTAAAAACCCATCACTCTCGCCCTAGATATGGCTACCCCGAGAACCCACTTGGCAGATACTCACGCACAAAGTCAAGACAGAGGGTCTCTTTAGCATGGGACTGAAACTGTGCAGCCCAGGCAGAAGCCAAAACATCCTCCGGCCCCAATTTCCACCAAATCCATTCAGTGGCCAAGACCACGTCATTCCACCCTGCATGCCCTCCTTCCGGGTACTGTCAGCTCTCGCTGGGACTCACTCCCCTCCCTGCCTGGACAGCCCCAACTCATCTTCCACGCCACTGCCAAGGAGCAATCGCTCTCAGCTGACCCGATCAAGCCACCCACCTCACCTCACTCCGTCCCTTTGAATCCTCCATGTCAAACATTGGCTCAGTTAAATGTCAAGAGCACCACACGCCTTCTACATGAACTCCAACAGCTGTGTGTGGCACTAAGAACACTCTACTCTTGAGTCTGAGCATGCGTGTCCTGCCATTGGGCAGGAAAGGACTTGTTCTCCAAAACTCCTTCAGCCTCCATTGTGGCCCTTGATCTTGTCAATTCCCAGAGTTTCTGTGAGACCTCATTTGTTCTTTGAGTTGTTGTTATTAGGGGCCATCAAGTCGGGTCCCACTCATAGCCACCCTGTGTACAACAGAACAAAACACTCCCTGACACTGTGCTATGCCCGGCACTATTGCCAGTGCTTCTGTGCTATTCACAGGGCTTTCGATGGCTGATTGTTTCAGAAGTGGGCTGCCAGGTCCTTTTCCCTAGCCTACAGCACCCAGTGGGGCTGGGATTTAGCTCAATTGGTAGAGTGCCGCTCTGCAGTCTCTGAGGTCCCAAGTTCGATTCCCAGCACTGCAAAAGTGGGAGAAGGACCTGGCAATCAACTCCCAAGGCAATCCCGAAACAGCCATTGAAAACCCTACGAGGGTCGCTATGAGTCGGATACCGACTTGACGACACCTGACAACAACAGCACACAGTAATCCCATCATTGCATGAAGCTCTACCTCAGCTGCTGCGGGTAAACAGAGTGTGTTATCCTCAAGGTCTTTACCACCTGCCCTCACACTTTACAAATGCCCTCGAGCACAGGTGCCTCCAGGATGGGACAAAGCTTCCCTATCTGGGGCTCCCACAGGTGGGGCTCCATCAGCCTTCACTGGGGAAATGAAGAAACTCTGGCCCAATAGAAGCGGTTGTCCTTGTTGTTGTTAGGTGCTGTCGAGTCATATCCGACTCATAGCAACCCTCATAGAGTTTTCAATGGTTGATTGTTTCCGGATTGCCTTAGGAGTGGATTGCCAGGCCCTTCTCCCATTTTTGTGGTGCTGGGAATTGAACTCAGGACTTCAGAGACTGCAGCACAGCGCTCTACCAAGTGAGGTAAATCCCAGCCCATAGAAGCGGTTGTTGTTGTTGTTAGGTGCCGCTGAGTCGGTATCCGACTTATAGCGACCCTCATAGGGTTTTCAATGGCTGACTGTTTCGGGATTGCCTTGGGAGTGGATTGCCAGGTCCTTCTCCCAATAGAAGCAGTTAGTCCCTATGAAATAGCCATTTTAGCTAGGAATTTCCAAATGGCCATACAGGGCAGCACCATGTTAAGAACAGGCTCATGATTCAACTGAACCTGAATCCAGTCCCAGCTGCCATAGGGGTCTTAAACCTCTAGACGCCAGTTTCCTCTTCTGTAAAGTGCAGATGCCCATGATAGCAATGGTACCACCATGTCATGATGATGGGAAGGTTAGAAAAGACAAGGACTGGAAAATGTGTATCACTATGCTGGGCACGCCTGCAGGGCCGGGCCTGATTAGTACTTGGATGGGAGACGGCCTGGGAACACCAGGTGGTGTAGGCTTGGGAGACAGACCCGGCAACCCACTCCCAAAAAACAATCCGCCATTGAAAACCCTATAAACAGCAAAGAAGCACTGACAATAGTGTTTCGCCTGTTGTACGTAGGGTCGCTATGAGTCAGATACTGACTCGACGGCACCTAACAACAACAACATGCTGGGCACAATGGAAGGGCCCCAAAAAGGCAACTTCTTTTTTTTTTTTAATAAAGTGTACAGACACACTGATCTCTAGTTTTATTATTCTTTTTGTTTTTCTCTGAATCCCTTACAAATCAAAACCCAATTTTGTAAGCGCTTTCCTTTTTCAGTGAAAGGACCCCACAGTGCACTTCCTCCAAGAAAGAGGGCAACAAGAGAGACCTGCCCTTGGTCAGGGTGGGCGGCCGCAGTGGGCAGGGCCCTGGTATCAGAGGCATGGAAAACCCATGGTTTACCACGGAAACCCTGACAGGACCTTTGAGTTCGACACCCCGCCTTGCCTTCCCTCCCCTGTGCCTCCCAAGCCCCCCAGGATGGAAGGACAGAGGCCCCACAGTGCGAGGCTGGAAGCCCACTGTGTGGTTTGACTTTTCCTGTCCTCCCACTGGCTGCTGAGTGGGCCGTGCTGAGATTACTCACGGGTCGCGAAGCTCAGCTCAGAGGCAGAGGAACCACAGGCCGTGGCATCTTCTCCCTGCCCCCGAGAGGTTGATGAGCATTCACTGACCTGCAATGGTTCCCAGCAACGCCACTCACTCGTCTTCTGAGCACAGGGATAAATGGGCAGTGGCTTCTGAGAACGAGGACCCTGTGGCAGATCCAACACACCCCAAGCAGTCACATCTTGTAACATGTCACTGTGGTCCTTACCCTGTTTTGAAGAGGTTCAAAAAGTTTTCTAGCCGGGCGCAGTGGTGCACGCCTGTAATCCCAGCAGCTTGGGAGGCGGAGGCAGGAGGATCGCAAGTTCGAGACCAGAGGCCGACTGCGTAATTTAGACCCTATCTCAAAAAAAATAAAAAATAAAAAATGGGCTGGGGTGCAACTCAATGGTCCAGCACTTGTAGAGCATGCAAGCGCGAGGCCCTGGGTTCAACCCCAGTACCACAAAAAAAAAAAAAAGTTTTCTAGTAGCTACAGATCTCAAAAAGGTTTCTTTTTCACAAAGGCCTTCACACTGGTCTCTGCTGCGCCATGACAGCTGACTACTGACAGTGTTGGAATCTTGCTCATTTACCTTCAAGCCGCCTCTGGAAGTGGGCTTCCCAAAGCACTGTCTCGCAATTGCTGCCAGGAGAGGGAGCACCTGCGGAGGTCGGGGGCGTGCCACGGACCAGACTGGATCTCATTCCACATAAGCAGGAATGGGTCTGGAGAACTGGTATTCCTGGGAAGCCGGCAGCAATACCTCCATCCTTGTGACCTCTGTTTGAAAGAATCCAGGTGAGACACAGAAAGCATAGAGCAGAATATCGTTGTTAGATGCTGTCAAGTCGGTGTCCGACTCATAGCGACCCTATGTACAACAGGTGAAACACTACTGTCAGTGTTTCTCTACTATTCATAGGGTTTTCAATGGCAGATTGATTTTTGGGAGCGGGTTGCCGGGTCCTTCTCCCAGAGCAGAATATAGACAAGGTTTATCATAAAAGCTGTAGTACTCTCAAAAGGAATAATTATCAGGGAAAACTGAGGCCTCTGGAGAAGTTGGATAAACATGGGAAAAACCTGGGGCAACTGCCTGAGTTCTTTGGATAAAAGACCTAAGATTAGGATTTTCCCCAGGTGAAGGAAAAATCAGAGAAAGACCAGAAGAAAAGTTAAGCAAGCTTTTTGGGAAATACACCTTGGCCAGACAGAGAAGGTGGGCAACCTGCGAGATGGGGCACACCCATCTCAGTCCCCCCTATAGTTTTGTTGAAACCAAGGAAAAGCAGTGGCCCACCCAGTGCGATATAAGCCCTTGGGTGCAAACCCAAGCCCCATCCTTCCAGGACAGACTGAAGGAAAAGGCCTCCAGTGGTCGAGTAGTCTTTTGTGGCTTAGGGCATACGGAGCCTGGGATCTAAAATGGATTAATGAATTTGTTTCATATATTTCAAAAGAATGGGCCCCACCAGGTGTGGTGACGCATGCCTGTAATCCCAGCAGCCCGGGAGGCAGAGGCAAGAGGATCGCAGGTTCGAGACCAGAGGCAGTCTGCGTAATTTAGCGAGACCCTGGCTCAAAAAGTAAGGAAAGTGGTCTGAGGGTGCAGCTCAGTGGCCCAGCACTTGCAGAGCATGCAAGCACGAGGCCCTGGGTTCAACCCTCAATGCCGCAAAAAAAGAAAGAAAGAAAGAAAGAAAGAAAGAAAGAAAGAAAGAAAGAAAGAAAGAAAGGAAAGAAAAGAAAAAAGGATGGGCCCTTGGAATGGTTGGCCCCTTTGTACATAACCTGAGGGTTTAGGCAGTCATTAATTTCAATTAGGGTATAGGAACCACCCAAAATAATATCCTTTTGATGTCCTGGGAGCTCCATCCACATCATGGCAGAAGTGGGGGCTATTTTTAATGTTCTTTTACTCTTTGTTGCTAGATGCCCTTGAGTTGGGTCCCACTCATGGTGACTATATGTATAACAGAATGAAACACTACCCAACACTGTGCCATGCACAGGATCTTTTTACGTTTGAGTCCATTGTTGCAGCCACTATATTTCTCCTCGTTTTGAGTCGTGCCACATCAGCAAATGGAGGTCCCAGGAGCTTTATTCCATTTCCATCATTATGATCAGCTTTACTTTGAGGAGGCAACTCTTCCCTAGTCGTTTCTTGAATGCCTTCCAGCCTGGTGGGCTCATTTTCCAGCACTATATTTGACAGTGCTTCTCTGCTATCCATAGGGTTTTCAATGGCTAATTGTTTCTAGAGTGGCTGCTGGGTCATTCTCCCCAGTCTGGCTTAGTCTGGAAGCTCAGCTGAAACCTGTCCACTACAAGCAGCCCTGCTGGTATCTGAGATACTAGTGGCATAGCTTTCTTCATCACAGAGCAACATGCAAGCCACCACAGCACAACAAGCCGGCAGACACATGGGGGCCTTTTCCTCTATGCCCTGCTAATCATTAGCTAACTACATAACAGGAGGCGTGGACTACTTAACTCCCAAAGCAAGAAAATAATATCACAAATAAATCAATCACCCAGCATAGGGTGGAAATGGAGGTAGCAGGAAAGGATCGATGCTTTTTATCATCAGGAAGCATTTCCTGGTGTTAGTCCAGTGCCAGGTGCCAGTCTAGTCCCTGGTTAGACGCTGAGGGTGTTTAATCTAACTGAAAAAAGACACATGCAAAAGATATGAACTGTGTATCCTGTTATTTTCTTTGGACCAGCAGCCCAAGTCCCAACAAATGGTTTGGTTAAGAGAGCCTTGGGCGTTAGGACCAGGAAAACCAGTACAATTGAGCATCCCGAAGCCAAAAAATCCAAAATCGGAAGTGCTCCAAAGTAAAAAAACTTTTTAAGTGATACCACAATGGAAAATTCTTTTTCAAAAAACTTTATGAGTAATTTTTAATCGACAACCTAATAAGTCTCATTATGACATTCCCAAACATGCGCTTAATCACTCACATTCACTTCCCTTTACCCTCTGATGACCCCCCTCCCCCAACCCCTCCATCCTCCCCAATGGTCTCCTTTCTACTTGCATGTCTTTTTTGTGAGTTGTTCTTGTTGTTGTTAGGTGCCATCGAGTCAGTGTCAGACTCATAGCGACCCTCATAGGGTTTTCAATGGCTGATTGTTTCGGGATTGCCTTGGGAGTAGGTTGCCATGTCCTTCTCCCATTTTGCGGTTCTGGGAATTGAACTCAGGACCTCAGAGACTGCAGCACAGCACTCTACCAACTGAGCTAAATCCCAGCTCCTTTTTGTGAGTATATCTATCTATATACGTACATCCTGATTTTGCCATAAGGGCAATATACATGATATTTTTTTCCCATTACCCTTTCTTCTTGACCCCTCTTCCTTTTCTTTAGTTCATTATCTTTCTCTACTTATACCCTGTCTGCTTTCATGACCTATATGTTTTAATAATGAACATATAGTGAAGTGTGACACCCATATATGAGATAAAACATGTGATGCTTATCTTTCTGAGTCTGGTTTAATTGGCTTAAAATAATGATCTCTAGTTACATCCATTTTCCAGAAAATGCCATAGTTTTGTCTTTCTTTATGGCTGAATAAAACTCCATGGCATATATATACCACAATTTCCTTATCCACTCATCTGTTGATGGACACCTAGGTTGATTCCATATCTTGGCTATTGTGAATAATGCCACAATAAACATGGTAGAGCCGGTATCTCTCCAGTGTACTGACTTACATTCCTTCAGATATATCCTCAGGAGTGGGATATCTGGGTCACATGGCTGCTCTATTTCAGTTTTCCAAGGTATCTCCATACTGATTTCCCTAGTGGCTGCACCAACCAGCATTCCCACCAGCAGTATATAAAGGTTCCTGTCTCCCTGTATTCTCACCAGCATTTGTTGTTGTTTTGTTGATGGCAGCCATTTTGACTGCAGTGAGATGGCATCTCCGTGCAGTTTTGATTTGCATTTCCCTGATGGCTAAGGGTGTTGGACATGTTTTCATATGATCATTGGCCACGAGTATTTCTTCTTTTGAGAAATCTCTGTTCAGTTCTTTTGCCCATTGTTTGATTGGATACTTTGCTTTTTTGGTGTTTAATTTTTGGGGCTCTTTATGTATTCTAGATATTAATCCTCTGATGTATAGCCGACAAAGATTTTCCCCTATTCTGTAGGTTATCTCATCACTCTGATAATTGTGTCCTTTGCTGTGCAAAAGCTTTTTAATCTCGTGCAATCTCGTTTGTCAATTCTTGCTGTTGTTTCCTGTGCTTTGGGGGTCCTATTCAGAAAGTCCTTGCCTGTGCCTATGTCTTGAAGTGTTTCCCCTGTGTTTTCCTCTAGCAGTTTCAAAGTTTCATGTTTTACCTTAAGGTGTTTGATCCATTTTGAACTGATTTTTGTACAAGGTGAGAGAAAGGGATCTAGTTTCAGTCTTTTACATAAGGATATCCAGTTCTCCCAGCACCATTTGTTGAAGAGGATGTCTTTTCTCCAACTTATGTTTTTGGCACCTTTGTCAAATACCAGGTGGCTGTATCTGCATGGGTTTATTTCTGGATCCTCTACTCTGTTCCATTGGGCTACATGTCTGTTTTTGTGCCAGTACCATGAAGTTTGTGTGATTATAGCTTTATAATATAATTTGAAATCACTATTCTTTCTGCTCAGGATTGTTTTAGCAATTTGGGGTCTTCTGTGCTTCCATATGAATTTTAGGATTGTTTTCTCTATTTCTGTGAAGAATGTCATTGGGATTTTGATAGAGATTGCATTAAATCTGTTGATTGCTTTCAGTAACATACAATTTTCATAATATTAATTCTTCCAGTCCATGAACATGAGAGATCTTTCCACCTTCTGATGTCTTCAATCTCTTTAGTGTTTTTAAATTTTCATTGTACAGGTCTTTCACCTCCTTGGTTAGGTTTATTCCCAAGTATTTTATTTGTTTTGAAGCTATTGTGAATGAATTATTTTCCTGGTTTCTTTCTCTGCCTGGTCATTATTAGTATAAAGAAAAGCTACTGATGTTGGTATGTTAATTTTGTATTCTGCTACTTTGCTGAAAGTGTTTTATCAGCTCTAAGAGTTTTTTGGTGGAGTCTTTAGAGTCTTTTAAGTATAGGCTCAGATCATCTGCAAATAGGTATAATTTGACTTCTTTTCCTATTTGAATCCCTTTTATTTCTTTCTCGTCTTATTGCTATGGCTAATAGTTCAATTACTACATCCAATAGCAGTGGAGACAGTGGACACCTTTGTCTTGTTCTGATTTTAAGGGAAATACTTTTAGTTTTTCCCCATTTCATATGATGTTGGCTGTACTTTTTCATATATTGCTTTTATTATGTTGAGGTATTTCCTTTAATTCCTAGTTTCTTCAAGGCTTTTATAAGAAAATGATCCTGAACTTTGACAAAGGCCTTTTCTGCATCTATTGATAGGATCATGTGGTATCTGTTTCTGAGTCTATTTATATGCTGTATTATATTTATTTTATTTTCTTTCATATGTTGAACCAACCTTTTATCCCTAGGAAGAAACCAACTTGATCATAATGGATAATCTTTTTAATATGTTGTTGATGTTGATTTGCAAGTATTTTATTAAGGATTTTTGCATCTAAGTTCATCAGGGATTTTGGTCTATAGTTTTCCTTTTTTGACGTATCCTTCTCTGGTTTTGCTATCAGGGTAATACTCACTTCATAGAATGAGTGTGATAGTATTCCTTCCATTTGTACTTTGTAAAAATAATTTGAGAAGCATTGGTATTAATTCTTCTTTAAAGGTTTTGTAGAATTCAGCAGTGAATCCATCTGGTCCTGGGCTTTTCTTTGTTGTGAGACTATTACTTCTTCAATTTTACTGCTCATGATAGGTCTGTTTAAGTTGTTTATATCCTCTTGACTTAATTTTGGCATGTCATATGTGTCTAGGAATTTTGAGTTTTATTGGATTCTATTGCAATGTTCCCTTTTTTATCTCTTTCCTTTGGTTAGTTTTGCCAAAGGTTTGTCAGTCTTGTTTATCTTTTCAAAGAACCAGCTCTTTGTTTCATCAATACTTTTATTGTTCTTTTAGCCTTCATTCCATTCATTTCTGCTCTTAAATTTTTATTTATTTCCATCTACTGGTTTTGAGGTTTGTTTCTTCTTTTTCTAAGAGCTTGAGGTTCATCATTATTTGCTTGAATTTGCTCTAATTTTTTAATGTAGGCACTCATCACTATAAATTCCCCTCTTAGAGCTATCTTTGCTGTACCCTAAAGGTTCTGGTAGGTTGCATTTTCATTTTCATTTCACTCTAGGAATTTTTAAATTTCCTCTCTGATTTCTTCAAGTAACCATTGGTGATTTAAGAATGTATTGTTCATTTTCTGTGTATTGGTATAGTTTCTGTAATTTCTTTTGCTGTTCATTTCTCATTTTATTCTGTTATGATCTGAATTATTTTGATTTTTGTGTATTTCACAGTGAACAGTTCTATACTCAAACTCATGTGATGAGTCACCAAATGCCTGTTTTTGTAAATAAAGTTTTATTGAAATGCAGACACATTCATTTGTTTACATATATTCTGTGGCTACTTTCATACCGCAATGGCTGAGTTGAGTAGTTGCACAAAGCCAAAAATATTTACTCTGTGACCCTTATAGATGTTTGCTGACACCTAATCTGAAAGATCCAGAGGCTCAACTGAACAAAAAACTGAGTGAAGAGTAACGATCCTGGTTCTATAGGATGGCAAGTGGCTGAGGTAAAATTTAGTCATACAATCTGTTAGGCCCATGCCATATAAAGTGATAATGGATCTAAACAGAGTTCTCATCTCCCAAATCAGTGGAAACTCTGAATCCTACTCAATGTAAGCTTTGTGTAAAATGTCCTGTAAAATTATTAAAATTAAACCTGCAATCTTTTATTCAGGGCAATGGTATTATCTGTGAGAAAGACAAAGAAGTGGTCTGGGAAGACCACTAGATTTGCAGTCAGAAGACCTGGGTTCCACTCTCAGTGCTACTCTATTAATTTTTAGAGTTTAGCAAAATCCACAGCTTGGTAGCCTCATGAGAATACCTCCAGAGGGGTTCGGGCTGGGATTAAATGAGACATGCATAAAGCCCACCATGCAAACTCTGACAGGGGGAACAAATGGTGATCCTTCAGAGGATTCATACATGAAATAGTTACAGGTTTACCTTGTGTCTTTTAAAAGTTTGTTTCCAGGCAATCCAGCAACAATTCTGTACGTGTTCATAAATCAAAAGATTTCAAAACTTAAATCATAACATTATGGTCAGAAAAAAAAATTCAAGGATTAAATAATGAGACAGAAAATGTGGGAGGTAAGGATGACACAGGAAAGGGTGCGAGGAAAGAAAGCAGTAAGAGGACAGCCAGCATGCCTGAGCTAAGGGATTTGGTACCTGGTGAGCACCCAAGAAGGCAGAGACTTTGTAGATCCCCATTGTGTACATATACCACATTTTTTAATCTATTTATCTGTTGATGGACATCTAGGTTGAGTCCATATCTTAGCTATAAGGAACAGTGCTGCAATGAGCATGGAAGTGTAGGTGTCCCTATGATATGTTGACTAAGGACATATGTCCTTAACACCTAGCATAGTGCCTGACATGTAATTGGTGCTCAACAAATTCTGATTTGACAAAGGAAGAGGGACCAGTCTTAGTCTTCATAGAATTTCGGGGACAGCCATATGGATTCTGTTACTGTTGTCATGGCTTCACTGGCCAAATCATAGAAGAGACATCGCCAAAATTCTGTGGCTTATGATAGAGTTAGATTAAGAGTCAGCCACTTTGTTCCCTACAACTTAACTACTGTGTTACTTAACTACCATGTTAACAAAGTACAGGTCTCTGTCAATATGGTAAATATTCCTTTTCCTGTCTTTGTAGTACTTTGTGTCCTTGAGAGGATCAAAGCAGACTCACAGAATAATTCCACTTGTTGTTAATATCAAACTTTTGTTTTGTCAGACTTGACACTTAGAGATGATTTTATTCACATTTCCTTCATTGAAATGCTTTTACATTTGTTTTTGTTTTTCTGCAAGAAGAAAGAAAAGATACAAAAGAAAAACACAGTGGTATGGATAGCACTACTCCACACCCAACAATAAAAACCAAAGTTGCCTTTCACAAAAATGTGAGGCATTTCTGGAGAACATATAACTGCTACTCTTCCAAAAAAAAAAAAGTCCAACCAAAAATTTGCCCTTACTGTGGGTTTTTGTTTGTTTGTGTTCTACATCATTCTCCTTCTCCCTTTTCCTGTCACATCCCTTGAAGAATTTCTCTTCTGGATTGTTAACTCTTAAGTGAGTCTTTGCAAATCTTACATCTCTGGGAGTGTTACCAGGTCAAGTGTGCATAGCCATTTCCTTGTTTCTAAAGAACCATGATTTTGGCCGGGTGCGGTGGCTCACGCCTGTAATCCCAGGAACTCAGGAGGCAGAAGTAGGAGGATCACAAGTTTGAGACCAGAGGGAGTCTGTGTAATTTAGCAAGACCCTGTCTCAAAAAAACGTTAAAAAAATGGGCTGAGGGTGCAGCTCAGTGGTCCAGCACCTGCAGAGCATACACACGCAAGGCCCTGGGTTCAACTCCCAGTACCACAAAAAAAGAAAAAGAAGAAAAAGAACCATGATTTTGGCAATGTGTTCACTCCTCTCCCTCAGCCCATGTTTCTTAGAGAAAGATGGCCCATCTGCTGCTTCACTGGGGTTGACTTTTTTTAATCTAAAGATAATCTCCTTCCCCCTTGCAATGATTGGTTCAGAAATAGACATGTGATTCCATTCTGCCCAATGAGACAACAGGAAAGATTTCCTAGGGGTTTCTGAGAAATGCCAACTGCTCTATGGGAATATGCCCATAAGCAATGGCATAGGAGACTCCTCTGGAAAACAACCCTTTCTAAAAATGAATGCATGTAAGTTTGGGGTAGATTTTTCTTTTTTTATTTATTTATTTATTTTGTTTATTTTTCAAATTTAGATTCCACATGTGAGAAAGAACATTGTCTCTAAGTCTGGCTTCGCCTGCTTAATACGATGATCTCCAGTTCCATCCATTTTACTCTGAATAGAATTCCATTGTGTACATATACCACATTTTTTAGTCTATTCATCTGTTGATGGACATCTAGGTTGATTCTATATCTTAGCTATAGGGAACATTGCTGCAATGAGCATGGAAGTGTAGGTGTCCCTGTGGTATGTTGATGTGGATTACTTTGGGCACATGCCCAGGAGTGGAATAGCTGGGTCATATGGTAGTTCTATTTTTAGTTTTCTCAGGAAACTCCATACTGATTTCCATAATGGCTGTACTAATTTACATTCCAGGGCTGGGATTTAGCTCAGTTGGTAGAGCGCTGCGATACAGTCTCTGAGGTCCCGAGTTCAATTCCCAGCACCACAAAAATGGGAGAAGGACCTGGCAATCCACTCCCAAGGCAATCCCAAAACAGTCTGTCATTGAAAACCCTATGAGGGTCGCGATGAGTCGGATAGGTGCTATGAGACGGCACCTAACAACAACAACAACAACAACAACAATTTATATTCCCATCAGAAGTGTATAAGGATTCCTCCCCTACCCTAACTCCCCACCCCAAGTCCTCACCAGCATTGGTTGTTGTTTGTTTTGTGGATGCTAGACATTCTGACTGGGGTGATATGGAATCTCAGTGTCATTTTGATTTGCATTTCCCGGATGGCTAAAGATGTTGAACATTTTTTCATGTATTTATCAGCCATTTGTACTTCTGAAAACCATCTATTCAATTCAATTGCCCACTTATGGGTTGGATTACTTGAGGTTTTGTTGTTTAATTTTGTGAGTTCTTTACACATTCTAGACTTAAAAGAGGGATGATCTGGAGAGAGGAGAGGGTTAGTGGGAGGGAAGGGTGTGGGAGGAGGATGATTAGATGGTGAAAAGGAGCAAAGGAAGCAATCAAATTGCATGAAAATGCCATAATAAAACTCAATATATTGTACACTAATTAGAACTTGAAAACTATAATAAAGAATACAAAATCCAAATCCCATCAGGAAACAAATACCAAAATGGGCAGTTAGCAAATATGAGAAATGGAAATGTTTGCACAATAATAACTAGAAACAAACAAACAAAAAACAACCTGTAAAGATTCTATATATAACTGAAAATACTTAAGAAGAAAGAAAGAAATACACACTATCAGAAAAGAGTACGGGAGGAAAGGTAAGTGTAGGTTAACTTTTCCCCCCAAATCCCAAACAGAAGTCATAGAAATTAAACCAAATGCATAGAAATACAGCCTCGATTGGTGGTCTAAGTAGTAAGTGATACCTGGTTGAAGAGATAAGGAATGAATCTGAATCCAAAGCTAAGGAAGGCACCTGGAATGTGCATCAGAGAGAGAAAATGTAAAACACAACATAGACGAGGGCAGAATGAGAAAAGCCAACGTGTGTCTCATCAGAAGAAGGGAGCAAAAGGGAAAGATGGCAAGGAAGTGATAATGGCTGCAATTTTTTTCCCAAAGAGAGGAAAAACATTTTATAAATCAAATGAAACTTCTTAGATGCCATCAAGCTGGTATACGACTCATAGCAACCCTACGTACAACAGGGAAAACACTATTGTCAGTGCTTCTCTGCTGTTCATAGGGTTTTCAATGGGAAATTGATATTTGGGGAGTGGGTTGCCAGGTCTATCTCCCAAGGCTACAGCACCTGGTGTTCCCTGGCAGTCTCCCATCCAAGTACTAACCAGGCCCGACCCTGCTTAGCTTCCAAGATCTGATGGGATCAGATGCCACAGGGCTACGGCTGCAGGCCAAATGAAACTAGTACAGTATAAATAAGAGCACCCAGGCCCATGGTAGTAAAACTGCAGAATGCAAGGATAACAAGAAAAATCTGAACATTTACTAAAGGAAAACAAAACAGATGAGCTAAAAGGAATCATAACTGACAATAGATTTCTAAGAAGCAGTAGGAGATGCCAGAGATCTTGAACAATAACTTTTAAATTGTTGTTTGTTGTTGTTAGGTGCCATCGAGTCAGTATCCGACTCATAGCGACCCTCTGTACAACAGAGGAAACACTATTGTCAGTGCTTCTCTGCTGTTCGTAGGGTTTTCAATGGCAGATTGATTTTTGGGAGGGGGTTGCCAGGTCCTTCTCCCAAGCCTACAGTTTCTGGTGCTCCCAGGCGGTCTCCCATCCAGCTACTAACCAGGCCCGACCCTGCTTAGTTTCCGAGATCTGACGAGATTGGATGCCACAGGGCTATAGATGCAAGACAACTTTTAAATACTCAGGGCAAAAACAGTTGCCACCACCCAAATCTAAATTCTGGCTAAAGTTTCATATAAATTAAAAGCAAAATAAAGACAATTTCTGACATCCAAAAACTAAGAGAATTGAGTGCCTGCAACCCTGTCCTTAAACAAGAAGGAAAAGAGTACTTCTGCAAGAAGGGATTTAATCCAGCCAGGTGCCGAACTGTTGGGGATTTTTAAAATAATATTTCCCAGCTAGGGTCCCTCATAACAGCTTGAGGGGCTGACCCCTAGTTGACCCCAGGGCTCATCTCACTCACTCAAAACAGCCCCTCCCATCGAGTGAGCAAAGATGGCCCCCGGCCAGCTTGACCAGCCTCAACCACCATAATTTTGATTGGCTCCCCTCACCACCTTGCAGGTAGTAACGGTCTCCACTTGGCAGTTATGTCCGTTTGCCCCCTGTACCTGCCAACTGTGTGCCCTGATTGGCTGAACCCCACCATGTGACCCCTCCAGGACCCTATAAAAGCAGGGATCCTGGACCCCATATCACTCCTTTGATCCTGACCTCTCTGACCATCTCCTGAACCTCATCACCTGGACCAGCGCTCCCTACTCCAACGAGACCATCTAGCAAGCCGGCGAGATCAAGCCCAGGGGCCCCGAAGAGCCGAAGGCATCTAGCAAGCCATGAAGAGCCTCCCAACTCCTCCCATCCTTGGGAAGGAGGGGGGTAAAGAAGGCGAGCCGCGAGAGTCAAGACCATCAGACCTCAACTGAACACCAGCGGCTGTGGCTGTGCCCTTGAGGCTGAGCTGTACCAGCACTTAGCCTGCAGCATTCCATGCTGCAGGCATAGAGCCAGCACTTAAAGGGATAGAGCCTTGCTCTATAGGGGCTGCTTGCCCCTTGCTCTCCATAAGGGGAGCACCCCAATAAACCTTCCCTGTTCTTCTCCAACCATCTGAAGGTCTCCCGAGGTCCTTCTTTCCCGACACTGGCCACGTGTTTATGTTGAGGGTTTGGCCCTAACTTTAGCTGGGCTAGAGCTAAAACCCCGACACCTGCACTTCCAGCCATTCAAGAAGGTGAGAGGGGAGAATTATAAGTCCAAGGCCAGAGGCAGCCTACATAATTTGGTGGGACCTTATTGCAATAAAAAATAAATAAATAAATAAAGGAGACCTTGGGGCTGCAGCTCAGTGGGGAAGCACTTGTTTAACATGCATGAGGTCCTGGGTTCAATCTCCCAGTACCACAAAGAAGAAGAAGGAGAAGGAGAAGGAGGAAGAAACTTAATCCAAAAGGAAGATGAGGTCCTCAAAAGACAATGTTGGCCAATGAAATCAGTAAAATATATTGATAGCTGTAAATACCTCTTGACTGGTACAGATAATGGTAAGAGCTAATTGGGGATTGCTCAATGTCAGGATGGAGATGATACAATAGACAACTACGTCATCAAAGATGGAAAAGAAGAATCCAGAAGGAAGTTAAACCATTTGACTTATTCAAGAAAAGAATAGAAATATTAATCACCTCTAGATTTTGTTAGAAAAGCACAGGTCCACTATGCATGTTGGCCTGCAGTGGTAGCCCTGTGGCATCCGATCCCATCAGATCTCGGAAGCTAAGCAGGGTTGGGCCTGGTTAGTACCTGGATGGGAGACCGCCTGGGAACACCAGAAGCTGTAGGCTTGGGAGAAGGACCTGGAAACCCCCTCCCAAAAAACAATCTGCCATTGAAAACCCTATGAACAGCAGAGAAGCACTGACAGTAGTGTTTACCCTGTTGAACAGAGGGTCGTTATGAGTCGGACACCGACTCAATGGCACCTAACAACAACAACAACACTATGCATGTTAAAAATTAGAGGATGAAAAGAAAGTGTATTTAAATGAGATAAATTATTGGATAAAGCTCCAAATGTGGTGGCATATGCCTATAATGCCAGCATTCCAAGACTGAGTCAGGAGCATCATGAGTTTGAGGCCAGCCTGGGCTATCTAGCAACTTCCTGTCTCAAAAAAAAAAAAAAAAAAAAAAAAAAAGAAAAAAAGAAAAAAAAAAAAAAAAAAAAAAAAAAAAAAAAAAAAAAAAAAAAAAAAAAAAAAAAAAAAAAAAAAAAAAAAAAAGATGGATGATCTGTAACATAATACCAAAAAAAAAAAAAAAAAGAATGTGTGTTTCTAAATACTAATAAGAATTTTTAAAAATCTAAAAAGACAAAAGAAAAGTTTAATCAGTTCCCTGTGATTCGTCAATGGCAATGAAAGGAAGCAAAGCTAAAACATGCAGGCAAGAGTCAGAAGCCGCACTGGCTCACCTGACTGAGGGAGTGTCATCTCTGGGCTTGCTGACAAGTTGAAGAAATGAAGACAAAATGGCGACAGTCAGGTATTGTGGATGTGGCAACGGCAGGAAGCAGCTATTACACCTGGGCTGGGAGGACAAAGAGGAAAAACTGGAATTCTTTGCATCTTGGAGGAGAACTTGCAGAGCAGAAACTCGGCAGCTGGGGTGCTGCTCAGCTCGGCTTGGGTCCCAGTGGTCAGAAGAGGCCTGTGGGGCTGGGTCCCAGGGCTGTGAGGAGCAGAGGCTGGTTGGCAGGTGCTGATGGCCAGGGCTAGGCGACCGGGTAGATCCTGGGAACCGTGGGGAAAGAATGAAAACTGATAGCAAATCCTGCTACTGGATGGAGCTGCTTCTGCCAATGGGAAGACACTGGCAGGAAGCGGAGCAGGAAATCAGGACGTGGTGTCTCTGGCTCCCTCCCCAGGCAGCAGAGCCTCCCCCGGAGCCATACCATGCTATGGATCTGCCCTCACTTTTGTCTTTAGATAGGGAAGTACTGGGACAGCCCAGAGAAACCCCGACTCCCAGACAGCCATCCTTTGCCCTCATTGTGTGGCAACACCCCAATTTCCTCTTGGGGACATATCACATGATCTGCAGCCAGAGAGCAATCCCCTTCTTTTGCATTCAAGGAGCCCCAAATGGAAAGTGGAAGTCCAATCAATGGGGGTCACTGCTGGGTCCGTTGATAGAAGCGCTCCTCCCTTCAAATCAAGACGTCCTAGAAGAGCTCAGATTCAGGACAACAGGAAGCCAAGTTGCTAGAAGGGTGGTGTTATGTATAATGGTGAGATTTCTGACCCAGTAGCCCTGGCTAAGGGAGAACCAGGCCCACGGGATGAAACCCTGTGAACTACGGAGAGCGCATCCTGAGTCTATCTTGCCTTTAGTGTCCTCCCCAGCACCAGAGGGACCCCCCACACTGGGTTAATCAGCCCCTCCTAGTAAAAGCTTGCTGATAACCCAAGGTTGGGAATAACAGCTCCCTCCCCAGAGTAACTGCCAGCCTTGGCCTGTCTGAATGTCTTCACTCCTTCCCAGACAGCAGAGCCTCTGAGGTTCCGAGTTCAATTCCCAGCACCACAAAAATGGGAGAAGGGCCTGGCAATCCACTCCCAAGGCAATCCCGAAACAGTCAGCCATTGAAAACCCTATGAGGGTCACTATGAGTCGGATACCAACTTGACGGCACCTAACAACAACAACAACAATTCCTGGGAAGGGCCAGAGTTTAGCTCAGTTGGTAGAGGGCTGTGCTGTGCTCTCTGAGGCCTCGAGTTCAATCCTCAGGACCGCAAAAAATGGGAGAAGGACCTGGCAGCCCACTCTTGAAACCATCCTGAAACAATCAGCCATTGAAAACCCTATAAACAGCAGAGAAGCACTGACATAGCGCCGGGCACTGCACAGTGTGGGAGAGTGTTCCATTGTGTTGTACACAGGATCACTATGAGTCCGACCCAACCCAATGGCACCTAACAACGACTCCTGGGAATAAAAGAGTGAGTCCCCAGAAGAGCAGCGTGGTGCTTTCCAGGAGCACGTGTGTGAAGCGCATCCTCCTGGGGCTCTGAGCTGCCTGGCTGAGTCAACACCCTATCATTTCCCAATCCCCCTGCAAGTGAGGCAAGACACCATAGCGGCCCCTCGGGAGGGCATGTGGCCCTTGTCGCCACAAGTCACGGGGAGCCCTCCCATGAAGGGCCCTCCTCTGTGCTCCTCCTAGCCCTGGCCCACACGTTCCTCCCGTCGGACTCCATGCTTTAATGGCCCACACGGAAGGTGACTGCAAAACAAGGAGACGATTTCCTGTGTGGTTTCTGGCACCCATGTCACCACTTTAAATTCATGCTTCACAGCCCATGTTTTCATATTCTGTCTTGGCGAAGATAAAAACAGAGTCCAGAAAAAGCCAAGAACTGGTCTGGGGGGATGAATACTCCACCCCATTTCCCAGGAGAGAAAACAGTAACATTTCTTGATTTTCCTTTCCTTTACACAAACCAGAAAACCATGACATCTTGATAGATTGACGTGTCCTGCTGTCCTGCTGGTTACTGTTGTTCTTAGGTGCCGGCAAGTCTCTCAATTTGCCATACTGTGGGGACTTGGGTGTTGCTGTGATGCTGAGACCTACACTATTCATATTACAGATACCAGCAGGGTTACCCATGGGGGACAGGTTTCAGCTGACTCAGACTCAGACTAAGGCTGGCTACTGTGTGGATGGGCTGGGATTTAGCTCAGATGTTAGAGTGCTGCTCTGCAGTCTCTGAGGTCCTGGGTTCGATTCCCAGCACCGCAAAATGGGATAAGGACATGGCAATCCATTCTCGAAACAATCAGCCATTGAAAACTCTATGAGGGTCACTATGAGTCGGATACAACTTGACGGCACCTAACGACAACAACAAACTGTGCAGATGGAAAATGAGGAAGCCACGCATTTGGCTTGTAGTCTACACGACCATCTGAAATAAACAACAAAATAGCGCAAATAAATACAATACAACCCAAGCTATTGCTCCCTTTCGGGCTGGGGTTTAGCTCGGTTGATAGACTGCTACTCTCTGAGGCCCTGGGTTCAATCCCCAGCACTGCAAAAATGGGAGAAGCACCCGGCAGCCCACTCACAAAACAATCCCAAAACAATCCCAAAACAATCAGCCATCGAAACCCCTATGAATAGCAGAGAAGCGCTGACATAGTATTGGGCATGGCACCATGTCAGGCAGTGCTGCGTTCTGTTATACACAGAATCACTATGAGTCGGACCCAACTCACTGACACCTACCAGCAACAACAATCGCTCCCCTTGAGTAGGTGAGTGGGAAGAAATCTTTCATGAAGATCAGAAACACCGTGCTTCAGCCCGTGGGGTAGCAGTCGGGAGAACCCTTGCCAAGCATCGGGAGCAGCCTGTGTAAATCCTGAACATTTAGACGGAGGGGATTTTTGCTGCAGTTTCAGTTCAAAAACACTGAGCCTCCCTCTTTGCTTTCGACAGACTATAAACATCGAGGGAGAGATATGGGCCTGGCAAATGGCGTGCCATGCCAAGCACACGATGCTGAAGCTCAAAAATGTGCCAGGAAGGAGACAATCGTTCCAGCCGATGCTGGGCCTTTGATGTACCAAGGCTCTGACAAAAATAAATTTTGAAGGAAGGACTTGGCTTGGTATTTAATTCCAAAGAACGGTCTGCGAATGTACCACATGAGCAACATCTTTAAGGAGAATGGATTTACACAATGCCATGAGTCATAGGAAGACGCATGGTGACTTCTCCATGGGTGCCCAAGTGGGGAACGTCACTGGTCATCTGCCTTAAATCTCAGCAGCTTAAATAATCCAAGTTGCCCTGGTGGCCATTTGACAGAGGGAAACGGAATGCAATCGTAATTCTCGTTTATAGTCTCGGGCAGAAAATTGTTATTATATATACTGAGGACTGACTTAGGTCAGCCTGCCCTAAAGAGTAATGAGGCTTTTTCTAGGCAGCCAGCAGAATCCCTCTGCTCATCTTTGGAGAAAGGAGAGAACTGTTAGGATGACCTGCCCCACCTGCCCCATCTGCCCTCAATCGCAGACCCACTAAACCAGCCAGAGGCTTCCTGGTCAGTGTTCTCTGTTATGTGTTAATGTGGCCACGTGGTTCAGAGATGGTTGAGATATTTTGAAAATATCCTGAGGCTAAATGATATTTATGGGCTCCTTGTTTTGCACTAGCTATTTACTCCATTCCTCTTATTCAGTTCAGATCTACTCAGCAAGATAAAGCCATCGTCCCCTCCTAAATCAAGGGGTGCTGGGGACCACCCCCCCATGGCTCTCAACCTTTTCCCTCCCAGCCAAAGTCACCGTTGTTTTCTGCCTGCAAATCTCACGCTGATTTGAAGCTAGGAGCCTCATAAGAAAGAAAAGCTTGGGAAGAGTCCAGAAGTCAAGAAACACCCTGCCGCTTGGGTGACTGTTTACCGCACATTCAGAATTTTTTTGTCTCCGACTTACAGTAATTATGCTCTTGGTGGCCGCAAAGATTGAAAGGGAAGCGTTCAAGTTTGTCCTTGGCAAAAAGGGATGTTTCAAACCTCTGTGTACTCGTGAGTTGTTATTTATCCTTCAAATCGCCTGATAAGTTCTGGGGTTTTTTCTCTAAATTTTTGTTTTCATTATTAAATGCTTACTATCAGCCTGGCATTATGCTTTTTTTACAGGTGGCTGTAAATTATGCTTTTTTTATTTATACCTACAACAAAGCTGGGAAGGCTCATCAAAAATGGGGGGGAGGTTCTTTTGCCGACTTTTGATACTTTCAAAACAAACAGAATGGAGAAAATAATGAGCCTCATCTATTATTTTTGCCTTTATTATCAAAACACTTGCCTGCAAGTACGTCAAGTACGTCACGAGTAAGTCAAGTACGTCACAAGTACGTCAAGTACGTCACAAGTACGTCAAGTACGTCACAAGTTCGTCATTGCCATACATGGAGCTGGGGGAGGTGGTCCCCTCACAACTCTATGAAGGATGCTACGTCATTAAGGCCATGCCAGATCTCCACATGGGTCCCTTCTCCTCTTGGGACTGGGAATCTAGTGCAACCCTCAGGCCATCTGTGCCAGTGGGTGCCACGTCAAAGCAAGGCCAGCTGACAGCTGTGTGGTCAGGGGCCTCGGACTTGCTTCTGTTTGGATTGCAGATGCTGTCTGAAAATGGAATAAATGGCCAATCAGACGACAAAATGGATGGGGAAAGCATGGGGGCCAAGTTTCTAAATCGGGGCTGCTTACAGGTAGCTGCCTTCACTTGAGTCTCTTTCATTGCAGACAAATGCAACAGTCAAACAGAATCTGAACAAATTACTTAGTTCCTATGTGGCTTTATGCCTGTAGCCATGGCCCTGTGGCATCTGATCCCATCAGATCTGAGAAGCTAAGCAGGGTTGGGCCTGGTTAGTCCTTGGATGGGAGACTGCCTGGGAACACCAGGTGCTGTAGGCCTGGGAGAAGGACCCTGCAACCCACTCCCAAAAATCCATCCCCCATTGAAAACCCTATGAACAACAGAGAAACACTGACAATAGCCGTTTTGCCTGTTGTATGTAGGGTTGCTATGAGTCAGATACCGACTCGACGGCACCTAACAATAACAACAACAACATGTGGCTTTACACACACACACACACAAACACACACACTGAAAAGAATGAAAAAAGAATGAAATTCCTATCATTTGCAGCAACCTTCATGGATGGAACTAGAAGTTATGACATTGCAAGAAATAAGCCAGGAACAAATACACAAATGCTGCATGTTCTCTATCGCAGGTGGAAGCTGAAACAGTTGATCTTGGAGTAAAGAGTGAAGTATTGATCACTAGAGGCTTGGAAGGCTAGGAGCGGAGAGAGAGAGAGGCATTGATAGAGAATAATGATGCTACTTTAAAGGGAATAGGAAAATAGTTTATTCTGAGCCAAATATGAGTGACCACGGGCTAGGAACTTGGATCCACGTTACCCTGAATGACACCTTGCACCAGGGCAGGAGTTACGAGAGCTTGTATAGTCCCAGGACGAAGGAAAGCCATAACTTAATACATCTCCCTCTCCCATGGATGGGAGCTTCAGGAAGGCAGGCTACAGCAGAGCAGCGAATCTCTTTTTTAGGGTTCAGATGTTACCTTACGGCATTCTTAGCCCTTAGGGTTGGCGGAGTAGAGATCTGCCAAACTTAGTGACACATTCGACAAAGTTTATCTGTTAGTCATCAGAATGTTAGGTCAGAAACAGAAGTTAAAGTACTGGCTATTAAAGGGCCTGAGAAAGCCAGGCAAAGTGGTACCTGCCTATCTATAATCCCAGCACTCTGGAGGCTGAGGCAGGAGGATCTCCAGTTGGAGGCTAGCCTGGGCTACACAGAAAAACTCCTGTCTCAAAAACAAAAACAACAACCAAAAAGGGGATGGAGGGGCTCAAGCTAACTTTGGCTCTCGACCTACAGCATTCTATCCCTCCACAATCACAGCACTCTAGTCAGCTGAGGTCAAGCAGTCTGCAGTCGACAAGATCTTTAATGTAAATGTGGCTTCCTCAGATAACTTCAGTTCACAGAGGAGACTGGACAAGGAGTACCAAAATCCTAGCCAGCAGGAATCATTTCTCGTGTTCTACAACACAATAGGGTGATGAGAGTTCACAACAACTCATTCTGTATTTTATGACAAGCTAGAGGAGAAAAATTTGAAGTTTTTCAACACAATGAAATGACAAATGCTAAATGAAATAGAAATACTATTTACCTTGATTTGATGATTGTTGTTGTTGTTGTTGTTAGGCACCGCTGAGTCGAGTCCGACTCATAGCGACCCTCATAGGGTTTTCAATGTCTGTCTGTTTCACGATTGCCTTGGGAGTGGGTTGCCATGTCCTTCTCCCATAACTGATGATTACATGCTGCATATTTGTATCAAACTATCACACTGTACCCCATAAATATGTACAATTATTATGCATCTGTTAAAATGATTTTTCATTCTCATTTTATTTTTTTCAGGTCTGTCAAGAGCTACAGATTTAAACAGAAGCTGCATCTGTTTGACTTGCTAGTGGCCTCCTATGACAAAGAGGAAGCAGAGGACAGGCAGAGTCCAGGATCTGATAATCAGGCAAGGAAATTCTCTCTTCCTCACCTTGGCCTTGGACCCTCGAGTCACCAAGTTTCCGTGATTGCCAGCTCTTCTAATTGAGATTACCACACGATGCGCCCCAGGAAGCCTCTGGTCCATTAATGAACTCATGGTTATTACAATAAACAAAATGTTGAAATGCCTTCCAGAGAATCGACCTAGGCATGCCTGCTTCATTGTGACTGGAGGGCTTCCTCAGAGTCTGATTTTTGCTTTCTCCTGAATCTGTCTGAATTAAATTGATTCTAAAGAAAAAAAGAATTTGACTGTATGCAAAAGTGAGAGAGGAAGAGGAGCAGTTGATTTTTAGTAATTCACTACCAATTCCAGGACTCAGGCTATCTATGAGTTTGGTTTCTCTATTTTATAAAAAAAAAAAAAAAAAACAACTTTTTACATATGGGCCTTCTTTTCTTTCTTTCTTTTTTTTTTTTTTTTTTTTTTGTGGTACTGGGTGTTGAACCCAGGGCCTCACACTTGCATGCCCTGCAAGTGCTGCACAACTGAGCTGCACCCCTAGCCCATTATTTTTTTACTTTTTGAGACAGGGTCTCACTAAGTTACGCAGAATGCCTCTGGTCTCGAACTTGCGATCCTCCTGCCTACACCTCCCGAGCCGCTGCTATTACAGGTATGTGCCACCACGCCCATTGGTTAAGGGCCTTCTTTTCCTTAAGGCACATTTGTGACCACATAGCCAATGGCTGAATCTATGCTTAGGGAGGAATAAATGGCTGTGCCTTCCTCAGCCTGTCATGAGAAGATTCGGAGTAATCTGGGGCTTCCACCAAGAGCAGAGATGAGATGCGGATGCTCATTTCTTCATTTCCACACCACGCCTCTGGCAGCCCCTTCTGAGATCCCAGGGGGCCTCTCTGGGGACCAGCGCTGCAAGCATGATGATTTGCACACGGCACTACGATGCTTTCCTTTGCTTTGGGAACAGTTGCCTCTGGGTACTGTTGTTGTTGTTAGGTGCCATTGAGTGGTGTCCAACTCATAGCGACCCTCATAGGGTTTTCAATGGCAGATTGTTTCAGGATTGCCTTGGGAGTGGGTTGCCACGTCCTTCTCCCGTTTTTGTGGTGCTGGGAATCGAACTTGGGACCTCAGAGACTGCAGAGCGGCGCTCTACCAACTGAGCTAAATCCTGGCCCCTGGGTACGGTACTGAAGGGAAAATCCTCCAGAGTTCAGCATTCCTTCCTTCCACGGCAGCCCCAAAGGTAATGTCAATCAATGTAGTTCAAGTCCACCTCTCACTCTCTTCATCCCGTTGGCCCTCCTAACCCACTCACTGTGTTCCAGCAGGCTCCTTTCCATCCCTACAGAACCAGGCACCTCCTGCCCAGAACCTGCTGCTGGCCCCCAGCCCGGCACGTGGAAACCCCCAAAACACTAAGAATGGAGGTGGATCTTCCTGTTCTCTTCCAGCCATTTCCCTGAAGCCTGCTGCAGCTCCTCTTGCCGCGCAAACCCGCCTGTGCCTTTGGTTCGTCTGCAGGAGCCGTGTGGAACAGGGCTCCGGAGCTGCCTCCATGTTGGGCACGTAAAGGCTACTGGTCACCCTTTGTATAGACACCTTACCCCAAATCAGATGCTAAGGAATTCCAGACACATCTGGAGAGGCATTGTCTGTGGAACCCTCTCAGTACCTCTCACCAACCAGGTCCTTTCTGGCGTCAACAGTCCGCCTACCACATACACACACACACACACACTCTCTCTCTCTCTCTCTCTCTCTCTCTCTCTCTCTCTCTCACACACACACACACACACACACACACACACTCAGATACCCCAGGTTGAGAAGGCCCAGCAGGGATTTGGAAATGACCTAGAACCGCCTGGTTTATGTCGTCATTCTGGACATGCCTTTTCCTAATTCCCCATTTCCTCATCTGGTAAGGCAGTGACTGTATCTGCCATATATACATGTTTGGGAAGGGATAAGTGAGTTGCTGCCACACCTGGCCTTGAGGAATGGGAATGAGGTGATTTAAACAAAGATAACTAACAGATTTCCTAGCATTTAACTGGTGGTGTTGTGCCATCGACTCAGTATCCGACTCATAGCGATACTGTGTACAACAGGCAAAACACCTTGTCAGTGCTTCTCTGTTATTCATAAGGTTTTCAATGACAGATTGATTTTGGGGAGTGGGCTGCTGGGTCCTTCTTCCAAGCCTACAGCACCTTGTGTTCCCAAGCGGTCTCCCATCCAAGTACTAACCAGGCCCGACCCTGCTTAGCTTCCAAGATCTGATGGGATCGGATGCCACAGGGCTACGGCTGCAGGCCACACTTTACCAATAGGAGACACAAATGCTTGCTGCTAACTGCTTTTCTTGAGCGAAAATGGAGGCCAGTGACCCAGATGATCGATAAGTTTAGAATTATCCAAGTTTCTGATCTCGATCAGTCCCTGAGGGGTGGCTTTAGGGATTCTCCAACCACCTCCCTCTTTGCTTCAGAATGTTCTGGAAACCCACTTAATGACAAAGCCCGGGGACAGTTTTGGTGTTCTAGAGCAGGTGTCCACTCTGCCGCCTTGAAGAGGCCCAGGTCATGGCTGAGAACGTTGGAGTCGCTCCCGAGAACTGAGGTGCCCCCCCCTCCACCAGGCACCAGCATAGGGAAACAGCTCCTGCAAGGTCCGAAGCCACAGGCTTGGGGGCTGGGGCAGGAAACCGTTAGGGTTGGGTCACTTTCCTTGGCTTGCTACAGTAGTCTCAAAGGCGCTTTGTGTTTTATCCTTTCCATAGAGAACTGTGGTCCTGTGTGCTTCCTAGGATCAGCTCACCGTGCTCAAAGCAGGAGCCGAAGTGAGCGTGTGTGAGATATCTCTCAGCAGAGAAGCCTCAGAATCACAATAATAACAATAGCCCGGAGTCCTGCAGTGCTGAGTACGTGCCCGGCGCCCTTCTGAGCACTTGACGTACCGTCACTCACTTCCTTTCTGACACAGATCCTAGCCTCCCATGAGGTAAGCCTTTCAACTGGGCGTCACAGCCAGAGTTTCTCTTTCCAGAAGCTTCCTTTGAGTTACCAAAATTGATTTCTCTTATGGCTGTGGGAAATTCCACCCCCTCCACTACCAGGGGATGAAGTGAAACTCTGACAATCCATTCCCGCTGGCCAGGGAACGCCACACCCGGTAACCTGTTGCATCCACTGGGATATCCTGAAACCATGGGAGAGAGTCCACTGCTGATGTCAGGCCAGCGCGACCAGCAAATGTGCCCTGTCTTCATGTAAAAGAACCTCAGCTACCGCACTGCCCTAATATCCAAGGAACTGGTGCGTGGAAGCCTCCAAGCACAGGACCTGCTTGGGGCAGGGGCCAGAGCATTTCAGAGCCACAAGAAGCATAAGGATGCGATGACGAATAACTGTTAGCAGGGGCAGCAGGTCCGGGAGTCAGCCAGCTGCAAACCTCCGTCTTCATACTTGGCATATAAAGGAATTTATACCCAACACAGAAGTTATAGTAGAGAATATGTTGTTGTTGTTGTTAGGTGCCATCAAGTCGGTGTCTGACTATAGCGACCCTGCGTACAACAGGGGAAACACTATTGTCAGTACTTCTCTGCCATTCATAGGGTTTTCAATGGCAGATGGATTTTTGGGAGTGTGTTGCTAGGTCTGGGTCCCAAGCCTACAGGATCTGGTGTTCCCAGACTGTCTCCCATCCAAGTACTAACCTGGCCCAACACTGCCTAGCTTCCGAGGTCTGATGGGATCGGATGCCACAGGGCTACAACTGCAGGCAGTAGAGAATATAGACAAAGCTTATTAAAAGGTAGTGCATTTTCAAGAAGTGAAGGGGGGCAGTGGGGAAGAGCTACTGCTACTGCTGTTTTGAAAGATAATGTACCTTTGAGGTATGAAGGCAGGCGACAGGGAAGGGCTACTGCACAGATGGGAGGTCAAATGTGAGTTTTATAGCAGAAGTTGAGTCTTCGGAGGAAGGGAGAAATGTTTACTGAGGAAGGGAGAAATACTTTGTTTAATGTGGGTTAAGGGATTTCCTAGTGTTTCTAGAAGGATGGGCTCTGGGACAGGTATCTTAAAGGTCAAGAATCTGGGTAGCTATTGATCTTGATTAGGGTACAGAGTCCACAGAACAATGTCCTCTCCAATGTTTGGGGAGGCATTGGGTTTACATTTTTTAACATCCATCATGGCTGAAGCAGGAGTCAATCTTAATCCCCTTCTTCCTCCCTGTTTCCTGTTAATAGCTAAGCTAATATACCTAATAGAACTAGAGACTGGCAGGCTTAAGCAACAGAAATGTACCATCTCTTTGTTGTGGAAGCTGAAGTCCAAGATCAAAGCATTGGCAGGCTTGATTCTTGTTGAGGGCTACAAAGGAAGAGTCTGTTCCAGGCCTTTCTTCCCGACTTGTAGACGGCCATCTTCTCCCTGTGTCCCAGGTCCTCTTCCTCTTAGGCATCGTTGCGCCAAAATTTCTCCTTTTACCAGGACCCCAGTCTATTAGATTAGGGCCCACCCTCCCGACCTCATTTAAATTCAATTCTGCCTGTAAAGCTGCTGTCTGTAAGGCCACCATGTGAGGTACTGGAGGCTAGGACTCCAACATATGAATGGGAGCGGAGGGGACAATTCAACCCATTGCCAAGACCAAAGGGCTGCCATGACATCACAGTAGGGGAGTTGATTGTGGGAGCTGGGGGAAGCAGGCAAGGCAAACATAAGACAAAATGAGCCCAGATAGCTCCCTGGAAACAAATCTTTGGGCACTGTAAGTGATACTCATTGAACATCTACCATGTATCATCAGTACCGGGCCAAGGGAATTCAGAGAGAAGTAAAGCCTGGCCACCGTCCTTAAGTACCTGACAATCTGCCAAAAACAAACTCGTGAGAGATGGTTCACTGCTGAGGCTGATGGTAAGCACAGAGGAGGAGCCAGTACTGCCTGGAGTTGACCAGGACAGGGTAGGTGGGACACCCCTAAGTCCCAAAGCAACAAAGAAGTATAGGGAGAAATTGGTAGAAAATTGGCAAAAACCCCCAAACTAGGAAAACGGCTTTTGAAGATCTGGTTTGTAAATTAGAAATCTAGGGAAAATGAAAGTAACTTGATTGGACGTTTGTACAAAACCCTTCACAAATCCCCCGAACCTGATTGGACAATTGGACTCAAAGCTGATTGGCTCAGGCCATTCTGTGGGCGAGCTATATAAGGAGCTGCACTGCGGGCAGCTCCCCCTTTTTTTCTGCCTGGGGCCACCAATGAGGAAACAGCTCGCTCTCTCTCGCCCGGACCTTCGACCACCTGACTAGACAAGAACTCTCTCTCCATCTGACCACCAATGAAGCAAGAACTCTCTCCTCGTGACCACCGAGACCACCAACATGAGTGTTTATCCCCGGAAGGCAAAAGCGCCTGAGGCTTTTCCTTTCTCCTCTCTCCACCAGCATCCCAAGGGCCACAGAAGTCCATGCCCCTCACCCGAGGGTCCTGAGTGAATTGTGTTTAGTACCTGTGTGTGTGGCGGTGCCACCTGTCACAACATCCAGGCTGGACTGGGAGGCGCACACCCCACAAAGAAACCTCAGGGCTGGGCCAGAATTGGGCTGGCCCCACGACAGAGAAGACCATCCCCGGAGCGCGAGCCTTCCTCCACATGGTTCCAGCCAGGGGCAGCACTGATCTGTCTGCACTCTAATTTCCTTGTGAACTGCCATGAGCATGCCAGAATGCTGAGTCTGAAGAAATCACCACAAGAGGCAGCCTGGAGGGCCATGAAGCAGATGCCACCTATGACCTAGTAGGAGACAGTGGAGATGGATGTGAAGAGATAAGACCTGGAGTCAAAGCGTCTCCAGGGAGAATCAGATGGAATGATAGGGGAGGCCAGGGCATTCACTTCAGTGTTGCAGTAATGATCACCACCAGCAGCTATAGAAGTTGCAAGTCCAGAATGGAGGTGTCAGCAGGCACCTAGCTTTGGGTGGTCTCTGGTACCCTTAGCGTCCCATGGGTGGGACACATTATTTCAATCCCTGCCTCCACCTACACTGATCCCCTGCTGCCCTGAGTATTTTGTTTGTTTGTTTGTTTGTTTTTGTTTTTGTTAGGTTTTTTTTTTTT
>VMDO01015568.1:0-50831 GCA_007922755.1 Pedetes capensis
TGCGCGAAATCCCCTCCAAGTCTCTGGGATTCTATCCTCTGTCTGTGTGATGGCGAAATGGCGGCGTCCTGCTGCTGGCCACTGTGTAGCTCCTCTGAAGCCTAATCCTTGATTTCAGTGCACACCTAGTTTCATTCTCTATCTCTCAAACTAAATTATCTCTGTTTCTATTTATTCAATTGGCTTTTTTAAACCCCTATTCGAGGCTTCTTATTGCTCCAGAACAGAAGGTATGTGTTATCTGTCTGCCATCTTGACTCCGCCCCCTAAATTTTATTACAAATCTTTTAAATGGAACTTTTGTTAATTTTGGTGGCTATTCAATCAGGGCTCAACAGAGTTATTTACATTTGAATAACAATTGTTGTTAGATGCCTTGGAGGATTCTTAAAGGCTGATTATTTCAGGTTGTTTTCCAGGTAGATTGCCATGTCCTCCAGTTTTTTTTTTTTGCTGTGCTGGGTGAGGAACCCAGGTCCTCAGAGTGTGAAGGAACACTCTACCAACTAAGCTAAACCCCAGCACTGAATAACAATGAGGTATACAAAACATCCTTTGTGAAGCTTTTTAGAAATTCATCTCTCCTGGCCTGACCCAAGCCTAGTAAGTCTATATTTCCAGAATGGAAGGTCTGGACTTGGATATTCCAAAAGATCTCTGTGGATAATTTCATTCCACACTGATGCCACTGCTCTAAATGCTTTCCTTTGCCTTGACATTTTATCCCTTTTATAAAGAATCAGGTGAAGACAATCCGGGAAATCTCAATTGAGCTTGAACACCTTCTTCAATTTTTTAGTGCCAGGAGATTGAATCTCTTTGCGTTGGCTAGAAGTAAGACAATTTATGAGGGAGCTTGGTCTATGGTTCTGATTTATGACACCATTGTGGTGACTTAGTCATTTGGGATGAATTTCTGACCTCCAGTAACTGCTAAGGATTTTGGAGAGTGAGTGAGTTTCCAAGGGTCTGTTGTAACCTTGAATCAGAGGCAAAATGTACTTGGATCAAGTAGCTCCTTTATTCTAAGTGGGGTGACTCCTGGCAAGATAAGTATCTTCCTTGAGTTTTGGTTTTGGTAAATCTGCATTGGTACAATGCTTACCTCAGAGGAGTGGTTGTGAGGATTAAATGAGAGAAAATACAGGATGCACATTGCTTAGCACATTTTGGTGGTTGTTAGGTGATGTTGACCTGGGTGTGACTTATAGCGAATCTATGTACAACAGAATGAAATACTCCTTACACTGTGCCATGCCCAGCATAGTGCTTCTTTCCTGTTGTCAGTGTTTCTCTGTTATTGTTTTGGGATTGCTTTGGAAGTGGGTTGCCACATCCTTCTCCCGTTTTTTGTGTGGTGCTGGGGATTGAATCCAGGGCCTCAGAGAGTACAGAGTAGCACTCTACCAACGGTGCTAAATCCTAGGTTGCTTGACACATGTTATTGTTGTTGTTGTTAGGTGCCGTCGAGTCGGTATGCGACTCATAGCAACCCTCTGTACAACGGGAAAGACTATTATCAGTGCTTCTCTGCCGTTCATAGGGTTTGCAATGGCAGATTGATTTTTGGGAGGGGGTTGCCAGGTCCTTCTCCCAAGCCTACAGCTTCTGGTGTTCCCAGGCAGTCTCCCATCCAGGTACTAACCAGGCCTGATCCTGCTTAGCTTCCGAGATCTGATGGGATCGGATGCCACAGGGCTACAGCTGCAGGCTGCTTGACACATAGTGGGTAGTAAATGATACTAGTGATTATCCTTCTTCTTCCTCTACTTATTTCTCTTTCCTACTCTCTCTTCATTACTAAACAGTGTCTAGCTGTTACTAACTTCCCTGACTAAAGTAATAATTCCCAACTACCAACATACCTAAGATTTTTATCATTATAGATCCATACTTTGCATTCTAATATAACCTATAATTTGCTTGTATATTTTCTAATCATCAGAAATTTAGAAACCCTAGGTTAGAAACTTTCCAGAACATTGAAAGACCAGAATTTCCCATGAATCTGTGCAAATTCCTGAGTTTACTTGATGGTAGCACCATGGTATTCTTTAGGGTTTTTTTTGGGTTCAGTCAATTCCTGCCATTGGATGACTTGCCTGAGAAATCACCAAGAATGCACTATTTTAACTTTGTGGCTATAAGAAGACATAACGAAATGAGAGGTCACTTCAAGATTTCCATCCCTGAGACTGTCTGCCTCCAGTGTCTTTTTTTCCCCCACAGCCATCTTTTAATACCAACTCCACAGAATCTGTGTTTCCCAAATCTGCCTTAAATCCACACTAACATGGAGCCCCTGGGAAACACAGTTCTACATCCTTGGTTGAACAACTTGAGACACTTCTATTCTTGAAAATGTCAATTCTGGCACTGGTTAAAGGATGAAAACTGATAAACACTCCTGGAGCAAGAGCCACTTGAGGCTCTTCAATGTAAGCATACTTTAGAAATATTATTAGTGGTTGTAAGAATTTAGAATCACTGCTGGGCAAGTTTGCTTCAATGCAATCCCTAGCCTTCTTGTTTCCATCTGTTTATCTGCTGTTTATTATACTGAGAACACAGCTGAGATCCTTATAGCTCATTGGCCAACCAAGAATCCATTTTTATATTTTTAATCCTGGCAAGAGTTGGAAAATTTGCAATGCTAGATTGTTTCTTCCAAAACACTCTTCTCTTTCTCTACCTACATGATTTTCAAGATTGCATTCTGTCATTGTCAGTCTAATCCTGTGCACATTTTTGGTCTCTCAGTGAGGCAAGTCAGTGTTTCAAGAGGGAGGAGAGGGAATCATATAACTTTCACCCTGAAGTTAGTATTTTTTTCTTAAAAAGTCACTTAAAGATTCTTAAAATTTTCTCCTAGACTGAAGGTACACAAGTTGAGGAAGTCTCCTTGGTTTTCCTCTCATCTTTCCTAATGCATTCCCCCTCCTCTATATTTTCTTCTTTGTTTATTTAACACATTAATCCAAGTGTCCCAAAGAGAGATCCAGCTTCTTAAGTTCAAAGCCTAGCTCTTCTACAAAGTAGCTATGTTACTCTGGGCAAGTCATATTTCTCTCTAACATGGCTTCCTTATTTGCTAAATCAGAATACCAAATTTTGCTTGGATAAATCTGGCTACAGGGTTTCTTAGTCTGTTTTCTCTTGCTGTGACTGAATATCATAGACTTGGTAATTTATAAAGGACAAAGGTCTGTTTAACTTACAGTTCTGGCAGTTAGGAAGTCTAAGAGCACAGCACCCTGCTCTGCACGTAGGGCGGCCTCCTACTAGCATGGTAGAGGGCATCACATGCTGGTAGAGAGCATAGCAAAACCACTCCCTCAATAAACCATTAATCAATCCACGAGTGGATTAACCCATCCTGAAGACAAAGTCCTTATGACTCAATTGCCTCTCAGAGGCTTTCCTTCCAAATGTCATTAACATATGACTTTAAGGATTAGATTTCTAGCAAATGAATTCCAGAAAGTGGATCAAAGTCATAGCAGAAGGCTATTTGCTCCAGTTATTTCCCCCTTTCCTCCACAATTACTGATACAAGTAATCCAGATTCTTAGCTTGGCATGCAACCTACTCTAATAAAGACTACATTTCTCTCCCTCTTAGTTATAGGTAGCCATCTGACTACATTCTGGACAATAGAGTATAAGAAGTGGTCTATGCAACCTTGGGGATATGTTTCTGAGGGTAGTGGCCAACTACATTTCTTACTGTTCTAAGACAGAGATACATTAGTTAAAGAGGCAACAACTGTGTTAAATGTCAAAGAAAGAAGGTCATGAGAAATGGGCTGGCTCAGGATTCCATGCTGTGAGCACCCAAACTCATTCTTTAGTGTTTCTCAGCCAGGCATGACCATCACACTTCCATCTTTTATTTTCTTTATCACACTTCACAATTGCTGAAATTATCTTGTTTACATAAAATTGTCTTCTCTAGAATTTAGGAGCAGTTCAGCTTGTTGACTACTATATCCAGAGGACCTAGGCAGTGATTGGGATATAGTAGGTGGTTAGCATTGTTTTAGTGAATGACTGAATGCATGGTAACTGAACAGGGAGTTGTAAAACTCAGTCGATGAGTAGAAGCCAATGGCACAAGGATGCCACATCTTACAGGGGGCCAGGGGACGTGGGAGAGCCCAAGTGGCTAATGGTACCTATTGGAATGGTGGCCACTGTCAGGGCAATGTGGGACAGATAAACAGTAGGTGAGATAATAGTGCCATTGTTGGATTTGAGGAAGTAATGGCACAATAAACCTAGTGGCAGATTTACTCAAATACATTTAAAATATCCTGTAGGGTACAAAGAGATACCTGGGTCTACAAAAAGAGAAAGCATTGCATATGCTGGACTTCCTGTGTCACTTGATAGAGATGATGATCATGTGGAATCTCAATTATTGCTCCTTTTCAGAGGTCATCTCTGCCCACAGGCTGGTGATGAGTGAACATCTGGGTTACAACCTTTATAATCAACAGCTTCAAAGGTAAAGTCAGATTTAGTTCTATATCTATACATTGCTCAGTGTTGAGTCCTGAAAGGTATTTTCTCTTATACTTGGCTCCTATTTTCCTCCAGACTCTGTGTAAGGGTGCCCCTCTTCCACCTATTGTGGAGGTGAGTCAGAGATTCATTAAAATTATCTGCTTTATTTGCCTCCTGCTTCTCTCATTCATTAATCACAGGGCTAAGGCTTTTCGTTAGATGTGCCCTTTGCCTTTGAGCTATCTGATTCACATGGTTAACAGAGATAATTTACGGTTAATATATGTTTTGTCTGACTTGACTGTGAGCGTCTGAAGTGACCCACAGGGCAGTGGTGTGTATACAATGGGTGTGGGAGGAAAGCACAGATAAAATGCTCTTTGAGGAATTATAAAGTATAATAAATTATTTTGTGCTCCACCTGACTCCCTCCCCTTCCCAGCCTTAATGTCATCATGTGAAGAGTGAGGGTTGAAGAGAAGGGGAAAGCTGTAGGCATTTATGAGTAATATTACTTAGTTCATTTAAAACAATGTACCAGAGCTACTGCCAAAGCTAGAAGTGATGAAGAAAGATAAAAAGGCAGCTGTGGCCACAATGCGTTGAAAATTTGGAAATTTGGAAATTTTGAGTAAATTGTGGACAAAATATTCAGAGGAGGAATTTGCCAAAAAATAGAAATACCCAAAAGAGAATATTTTCTTGTAAAGACATATAGAAAATTATAGGAAAAAATGCCACTTGAAGGTGATTTGCTTTATTTTTCAATATTATTAAAACACACACACACACACACACATTTACAAATTTTTTCCAAAAAAATAGGTAAAAGACATTGCTCTTCAAAACCCTAGAAGTATGCAGCATTGCTTTTCTTGATGGCAATGTGTTTGAGATTTTCCATCATCAATAAATCTGTCTGGAAGCAAGGTACAGTGCTTTTGAGTCATATGGCTAATATAACTCTTGAATCTGAATTGCTCCAGGAATTTTCAAAGACTGATGGATTTGTATGGTGTTCAAACGAGCACTGGGGATCATAAAAACAATTCTATTACCCTCTAGGTAAAGAATACAGAAAGATTCTTAACCCATGATCTTGCAGCTGCCCATTAGATGTCAAGGTTAGAATAAGATTTTTCCCCCCTCAGTAATGAGAGGCTTAATGAAGGCCTTATGCATGCTAGGCAAGTGCTCTCCTACTGAGCTCCACCCCTAGTCCCTTTTTAAACTTTTTTATTTCAAGACAGAGTCTTGCTAAGTTGTACAGGGTGCCTCTGGCCTTGAACTCATGCTCCTGCCTCTGCCTCCCATGGTTTTTGGAATTAAAGGTGTGTTTCACAGGACCCCGCTGAGGTATTTACTTTTGACTTCTAATATGATGTTTCTTTATTGCTGAACTGAGCCTCCTGACCCCAGTCAGACCTACTAAAGCTTGACCTAATCTTATAAATGATACTTTCCATCCCCACGTGCCTGTCAGCTTGTTGTGCTGTGCTGTGGGGGCTTGCGTCTTGCTGTGATGCTGAAAGCTATGCCACCAGCATTTCAGATACCAGCAGGGTTACCCATGGTGGACAGGTTTCAGCTAAGCTTCCAAAGATAGACTAGGGAGAAGGACCTGGTAGCCCACGCCTGAAACAATTGTCCATTGAAAATCCAATGAATGGCAAAGAAGCACTGTTAAATATAGTGCAGGAAAATGAACTCTCTAGGCTGGAAGGCATTCAAGAAACAACTAGGGAAGAGTCCCCTCTTCAAAGTGGAGTCCACCTTAATGACAGGAATGGATTAAAGCCCCTGGGACCTCCATTTGCTGATGTGGCATAATTCAAGAGAAGAAACATAGTGATTGCAACAATAGACTGAAACATAAAAAAGATTGCATGCATGACAGTGTTGGGGAGTGTTTCATTCTGCTTTACTCAGGGTCACTATGAGTCAGAGCCAACTCAGTGGTACCCAACAACAACAACTCTAATGTATAATAAGAACAGTGCAATGAGAAAGTGAACATTGAATTCATGGAAAACCTTCTTGTGTCCTTTCTTGGTATATAAAACTCTAATCCCCAAAAGAAAGATTGCAGGGAAGTAGCCTGAGGAAACTTGACTGGGAAGCCCTGGATGTCTAAAGGCAATTTACTTTGGGGTTATGAACATTTTTTCCTGACATATCAGGAATTTATTATACTCCAGTTTTTTTTGAGGACAAATATGTAATGTTTCATGATTTCTAGAGGATGAGATATTTAAAATGAAGATCTTTATAAATAACATTACTCCATCTACTATGAACTCTAAGTAAATATGGTCAGGTGCTGCACAATCACATTTCAGTTAACAAAAGACTGTATGTGTGGTGGTGGTCCAATAAGATTATAATGCCTAGAGATATCATAGCCATCTCAGTTTGTGCAAGTACATTCTATGATGTTTGCACAACAATGAAATTGTCTAATGCCACATTTATCTGACCTCAGCCCTATTGTTAATTTATGCATGACTACATGATTTTCACAAATGTGATGCATTCAAGTCTCTGGATATTACATCTTTATTAACTTTTTTACTAAGAAACCAATTGTGAATCAGTTTCTGTGTGTCCAAGTCAACATGAAATTGTCATGGTTGTTGCATTCGTATTACATATATAAAAATTTGACACATTCTAGAATGGATACTATTATTAATTAATTGAACAGATCCACTGTTAACTGTTCCAACAGGTGGGGATACCTCAGTGATCCAACCTATTGTGGTTCTGTGTGTGGTAGTGGGCATTGAATAAATCATGGGAAATCAGTGTAATAAGAAGGAAAAATGTGCTCATAGCCAAAGCTATATGATCATGTATATATTTTATAGATAAGGAATCTGGGAAAGTAGTAAGCCAAGAAACTTGTGAAATAACTTTCAAACCACCTGAGTCTGAGTTCAAAATCTTCTGTCCCCATTCATAACATTTTCACCTTGCCACAAAGGCACTGTGACTGGGGTTCAGCTCAGTTGGTAGAGTGCTACTCTGTACTTTCTGAGGACCCAGGTTTGATCCCCAGCACTAGAAAAATGGGAGAAGGATCTGGCATCCACTCCTGAAGCAATCCCGAAACAATCAGCCATTGAAATCCCTATGAGAATCACTATGACGGTACACAACAACAACAACAACACAAAGGTACTGTCCTAGGTGCTGAGCAGGCAAAAGATTTGAGCCTATAGTGTACAGTCAGTCTTGTTGGAGAAATGGAACATCCGTACCATAGGGAAAATATCAATATAGACTAACATTGCCTGACAACAATTTGTGAGTTACAATGTGAGTGAAACTATTAGTTGAGGTGGTTGATAGAAAGTTCTGTAGGGGAAAGTTTATGTAAGTGGGGCACTGGAGGATATATAGACTTCAGGCAACTGGATAGGATGGAAGATAGGACAGGGAGCACACTCTACAGAGAAGACCTAGAATTGTGTGTTCCTGTTATGTAATTAAACTGAGCTTAGTTCTGTTAGGAGAGTTGTAGGAAAGAAGATTGAAAATCTTCTTGAGATCCTCACATAATTAATATTTAAATTTGAATTTATTCTTTAAATGAACACTTAGAAGACTTTTTCTTTATATTAGAGTAAATATCTTGAGGTCTGAAGACTTTACAATTCCCATTGCAACCACTCAACTCTGCTGGTGATATATGAAAGCAGCCATAGATAATAGGACAAGGAGCAAGGTGTGGTGGCAGATGCCTATAATCCCAGCAACTTGAGAGGTAGAGGGAGGAAGATCACAAGTTTGAGGTTAGAGGCAGCATGTGTAACTTAGCAAGACCCTGTCTCAAAGTAATAAAAGTAAAAAAGGGATTGAGGGTGCATCTCAGTGGTAGAACTTGCAAATCATACATGAAACCCTTGTTTCAACTCCCCAGTACTACAAATAAATGAATGGATGAATGAATGAATGAACAAATAAATAAAACGAAGGAAGGAAGGAATGGCTAGGATTGTGTTCTAATAAAATTCTCCTGATCCTTGCTATAGTTGTTGTTATTGTTGGGTATCCAACTCATAGCGACCCTCGTAGGGTTTTCAATGGCTGACTATTTCAGGATTGCCTTGGGAGTGGATTGCCAGGTCCTTCTCCCATAAAAGCTAGCGCCCGAACAGGGACTTGAACCCTGGACCCTCAGATTAAAAGTCTGATGCTCTACCAACTGAGCTATCTGGGCTTGCTATAGTTATTGATGATAAATTCATAGCTGCTAAGCTATAATTGAGGAAATGTGATCTAGGGTAGCACTTGTCATGAGAAAGGGAAGCATAAGTGAAAACCAACTGGAAGATTTTTACAGTGAGGATTTTCAAAGAATTAAGAGGGAAAATGGGGGATGGCAAGAGGGGGGAAGGTTCTAAAAAACAAGGTACTGGAAAGTTAAACTCCTACAGGGTTCAGATATATAAAATAATCATTTGTGAAGTTATTAAAAAGATAACAAATAAATAAGCAAGTGACCAAAATTTATAAAAAATTACCAAAGAGGTATCAAAGGAATCAATTAGAATTTTAAGCAACAAAAACATAATTATTGAAGTGTAAAAGTCAATGGTGAATTAAGCAGCTTAGATATAGCTTAAGGGGTATTAGTAATTAAAAAAATTATCTAGAGTACATCAAAGGAAGGCTAGGGAATGGAAAAATATGGAAGCGAGACTAAAATTCATGAAAGATATCTTGAGAAAGGCTGTGATATTTTAAATCAGATTTCTAGGATGAGAAAATTGGGAATATGAAGAGATGTTCATTGAAATTCTAATGGTTAAGAAGCATGACATTAGCCACACAGAATAATAAAAGAAAAACCAGAAGATGTGAAATTTCAGAAAACCCCAAACAAAGAGACTATCATAAAGACAGAACTACAGCCAGTTCCATTGAGAGAAGATTCTTTTCACTATAGAGGACACAAGAAGAATGGGACAATCTTATAGTTCAAAGAGAAAGTAGCTGTTGCCTGAACACTTGTGAGCATAACAAATTGGTCAAGAGAAAGGTATATATAACATAGAAGTTTAAAATTATAAAACAAATCTGGGAAAGCTTACAACCATGAATATTTACTTGAGAAACTGAAGAATGTACAACAGCTGTTTCTTTTTTAAATGGAATTTGCTTGAATTTGAATCACAGATCGACTCCTCAGTTAGTTGCATGACTTTGATATTTCTCTCTGAGTCTGTTTTCTTATATCTAAAATGAGTACAGCACTGACTTTACATCAAGTGACTAGAATTGTTCCTGGCATAGAACAGGTGTCAATGTGATTGGCAGACTGTGGGAGGCAGAGCTCTAGAGCCATGGAAGAGAGAGAATTTCTTCATGACTCTCCCATAGTTCTATCCGTTTCTCTTGTTGTGAGTCAAACAGATCTCCCAGGTCAGGTGGATCTGTGAGTATTTGCATTGGGTTCAATATCCTTTTACTCTTATGTTGAGTGGGCCAGGGTCTTGACTTTTAGGGTCACAGACTTTTATAAAAAGAAAAAAAATTGGATATATTAAATGCCTTTAGGGCAATTGATCAATGTGCACCTAACAAATATGGAAACCCAGATATGTTGAAGTGCTTGTTCATGATCACAGAGATTAATCATAAAATCAGTGCGCTCATCCTTTTTCTGAATATTGTATGATTTAGAAAGAGCTAACACAAATTAGCTTGACATTCAATGTCCTCCATAATCTGATGTCATTGTCCCTATTCAATTTTACTGTCCTCTGTTTCCTATATAAATTATTTCTTCCTCTTTGAATCTGCCAAATACACTGACCTCATTCAAAGTATTGGCTTATGGGCTTAGACAGTTCTTTCTGCATCTGGAATGTCCATTTTATTTCCTGCAATGCTAATTTCTTTTTCCATTTCAAGCTCAAAAATTGCTACTTGATGCAGATAGGGTACCTCATTCCTGTAATCCTAGCACTCAGGAGGCTGAGGCAGAAGGATCATAAGTTCAAGGATAGCCTGGGATACGTAGGGAGACCCAATATTAAAATAATGATGGTGACAATGATGATGGTGATGATGATGATGATGATGATGATGGTGATGATGATGATGATGATGATAATAATAATAATAATAATAATAATTTTTCTTTCTAGGCTTTCACCATCAATTCCTTTTCTCCATTTTAACATTTATTTTTCCTTCACTGATAATGACTCTTGCTTGTAGCACACAATTTGTACGTCCTCATTTATTCCACAAATGATGTTTTATCCCCAAACAAGGTATAGAGTATAAAGATAAAATAATGCAATTTGCTCTCTTCTCTGTTGGTAATGATGCAATGCTGGGCATATAATAGGAGCTCAATCAATGAAAGAATGCGTGCATAAAATTCTCAGTTTAAATGAATTCTTCAGGATGAAGAGTGTTTACATCTAAAAAGTCATTCATTTGAAACTGGTGAGACACACCATTTGTTACTAGATTATAAGTCATCTTACAAGGTCTCATTAGTCTACCAGTTTGTCACCAGGCTTTAAAGGTTGCTTGGTTTAAAAAACATTAAACTTTTTAGTGGAAGAATAACTTGTCCCCAATCCTCTTTAATAAAGGTTTAATAACCATTTCTTTTGCTTCATGTATAAATAATTGTACAACAGTTTCAGAGGAAGGAAAAAGAAGTGTGTACAAATACAGGCCCCTGTAATTACCACAAACTGCATTATTTTTATCAATAGCCTACCTCAGCCCTAATAATAATCTTACCAATTAGATAACTATTTAAGGCTATTGAAAAATAGTCAATCTTTGAAACATGAAATGTCACCCTTACTCACTGTTTTTCTAATTATAAAGACATAGTATGACACTGACTAGAATATACATAACAGTCAACAGTTATATAGGGTAGAGAATTTAAAGCTTGTTTTTCAACATGGATTGATATGAGAATTTTCTTTCCTCCTTCCTCAGCACAATTTGTCTCTATTCTCCAGGCGTTTGATAGTTAGGACCTTCCATTCAGAGTAGGATTGATATTTTTTAAGAATTATCTCTTCTGTTGGTGAAACAAATTGTAGGATTTTAACGCAAGGCTAAATATTAGACATATAGTCTATCATATCCAATACGATTTTAAAATACTTTCTGAGAATTTGAATGGCTTTGCCTTTAACCACAACAATCTGCCGAGTTTCTTATTAGATAGCTAGAGGCAGATTCAAAAGATTTGGGTCTGACCCTTTAGTCTATTTCACTGTAACTGAATCATTTAATCAGATTTTATAAAACTCTGGGCTATAGTGCAGTGAAATGTTAAGCACATCTTTCTCATTAGAAACAAATGAAAAACTCATCAGCCTTGAGACTCAGCCATTTATATTAAATATCTGTATAAAATGCTACTATAGGCATTAGGTCTAGACTACTCTAATCTCTGATATAGTCTATTTAAGAGATTTTAAAAATATATAGTCTATTTCATACTACTAACATTTCCATGGCACAAAGGAATAAAAAAACCAATGAAAAGAATTCAAAAAGCATATTTTACTTTTTATCATCTAATTAAGTGTCCCATTTCATTCTTTAATTTGGAATTTTGTTGCTGCCATTCTCTAAAGAGACTCAAATGCAGAACAGAATAAAGAGAACTCCATAACCTTATGTTTGGGGCCATGAAAATTGAAGCATTTGAAATTCAGCACAGGACACCAGATATTCAGAATATACTACATATCACTCATTACATAAGTCATTACTGATGGTTAAACTCCAATTAGAAAAAAATTAAACAAAACACAACTGTACTTTGGGAAAGGAAATAAAAGAAACAAATTCACAATTAAGGACATGTTTCTTTTTACTTTACTCTGAAGAGTAATCTTTGTGAGATAGGAAGCATGATATCTCCAGCACCCAGGAAACTTAAAGGCTCATAGTAATTACTCATAAAAAATGTTATGGGTGACCCTATGGGATTCAACTACACTATGCAAATTCCAAAACATTACTGGTTGGAATTAAATTTGGCAATTTGTGTGTGTGTGTGTGTGTGTGTGTGTGTGTGTGTGTGTGTGTGTGTGTGAAAACCGTTCTGCTTGGACACATCCAACTAATCCTTGCCTGTCAGTGACCAACTTTTGCTAAAGTAATGGGGACATTCCTTTGTATACCTTTGACCTATGCTGTTTGGAGGAAAGATATTCCTATCTTCCAGGTGAACTTCCAACTGAAAAACATTCATTTGGTTATTTATGCATTCACTCATTCAGTCAAAATAAAAACACCACTTTAGTCATGCTCTCAATGAATCCATACCAGACAGGCATGGATACATTCACAACAGAAGGCATCTGAATAAGTAGAATCCTTTACAGGGGCAAGTCATTGGTCAGACGAAGAGTAAAGGGTGAGCTGACCAGGGATCAGGGGAGGGATAAAGAGAAGCTTAGTTGAGGAGATGAACCTTGAGTAGGGTTTGGATAACTCCATAAACAAACTAAGAAGATGAGGATTTTTAGACAGTAGGAGCACATGTGCCAAATCATAGAGGTCTAAAAAATATAAGGATGCTCAGTCCAAAGGGTTGGTGTTAATAGGATGGGAGTGTATGAGTGTGTGTGTGGAGGGGAGATGGGATGGAGAAAGTGAGCGTGAGAGACAGAACAAACTGTGGAAGGCAACAAATCTCATGTACCTGTGTCTTGCCAAGAAGGCTCAGTTTTGCCTTTAGGGATGTGAAGCTGAAGAAGACCCTTAAGGGAGTTTGGCTTGGCTAGGTTAACATGTAGAGTACAAATTTTCATTCCTTTTTATTTTCAGACTACTTTTGGCTCTCTATTCTCTCCCACTGGTTTGCTCCCTTACAACTTTGATGATTCACAAGAAGTAATTTTAAGTAAAAATACTTATTTTGGCTTAGTATATAAAGACTACATTCTAGAGTTCATCTTTAAAAGACATTGTAAAATATATAAACATTAAGATATAAATTATTGTTACATATTAAGTAATGAATTATTAAGCTATAAAAGCTTGAATAAATTTTCCCACTTAGCAATATGTGCAATTTCTGTCAGTGAACATTATATCTGTGGGTGAATGATTTGTCAATGAACTCATTTTGAAGTGATATTCATTTTGTTTCATGTAGGAAGATAATGTTTGGTAAAATGTTTGTTGAAGTAGAGCTATATATTGCAGCAACAAAACAGACTTCAATTACTCTTATCAACTGATGTTTGAAATGATTAATTTTCATGCTGAAATACTCAAGTGTATTATAGATAACTTTCATGGTTTTTTTTCTAAGTAAAAATGGCTTTTTGCAAGCATTCTGAATCAATGAACATATTTCAAGTGTAGATAATCGTTATTTTCAATAAATAGAAAGTCAAACCAGGTTTCCTAATTGTTAATCTTCTCTCGTTGTTAGGTGCCATTAAGTCGGTGTCCGACTCATAGTGACCCTATGTACAATAGGCGAAACACTATTGTCAGTGCTTCTCTGCTATTCATAGGGTTTTCAATGGCTGATTGTTGTTTTGGGGGGAATGGGTTGCCAGGTCCTTCTCCCAAGCCTACAGGACCTGGTATTCCCAGGCAGTCTCCCATCCAAGTACTAATCATGCCCAACCCTGCTTAGCTTCTGAGAGCTGTTGGGATCATGTGCCATAGTGGAACAGCTGCAGGTCTTCTCTCGTTAGTGTTATATTTTTATACAGGCAGAGGCCTTTGAAAGTGCTACCTAAGTATTTGATTTGATACCGCAATTTACATATTTAATGTAGTTAACCTGGAGAAAAATATTACAATCCTATGAAGTTTGATTTGACCTTTATATTTTAATGAATTATGTTGAAGAATATGGTACAAAAATAAAAATCTATAGCAAATCATACAGACCTCTCTTTCTCATCCACGGAATTCTTGGTGCCCAGTAGATGCTCAGAAAAAAAGAATTATTTAATGAAGGAAAAAATCAAACTGAAAATTGGTAATGATGAAACATTGTCAAGGTCAAATAAAGAATGTAACTAGATCCAGGTCTGGCATGAAGGAGACTCTCAATAAATACTGTCTCCTGTCATGAGTTAAATTATGTCTCCCCTAAATTTGTATGCTAAAGCCCTACCCTCAGTACTTTACCTGGAGATAGGATGTTTGCAGTGGTAATTAAGTAAAAATGAGGTCATTAGGGTGGACTCTAGTCCTTATTACTGCTGTCTTTATAATAAGAGGGAATTTGGAGATAACACACAGATAGCTGTGTGAATATGAAGCACAGATTAGGGTGGTGCTTCTGAATACCAAAGACCACCAAAGGCCATCACCAAACCATAAGAAACTAGGGGATAAACATGAAACAGATCTCTCCTCTGAGTCCTCAGAAGGAACTGATGTGTTGACAGATACCAACCTTTGATTTCTAGCCCTCAGAATGGTTGTGGTTGTTGTTGTTAGGTGCCATCGAGTCGGTATCCGACTTATAGCGACCCTCATAAGGTTTTCAATGGCTGACTGTTTCGGAATTGCCTTGGGAGTGGATTGCCAGGCCCGTCTCCCACTTTTGTGGTGCTGGGAATTGAACTCTGGACCTCAGAGACTACAGCACAGTGCTCTACCAACTGAGCTAAATCCCAGCCCTCAGAATGGTTAGATAATTGATTTCTTGCTATTTAAGCCCTAGGAAACTAATACAGCTTTTATACCCTATTCTAATTCACAACCTTATCCTCCTTTTAAACTATGAAAAATGCTATAGAGATAGGACAAAAATTGGAGCTCAGAAACTTAATGAAATCTAGAAATAATTACATGTTGAGATAACTTTAGAAGCATCCATGTAGTTTGAATCATGAAAAATACCTTTTTATTATATTTATATAGACCTTATGCTATGTATAGCTGTAAGTTACTACACTGCATTTTTTTCAAAATGCCTCAGTAGAAATTTAATTTGCTCAACATCAAATTAGATCTGCGATTGAATTTTTAAGCCACAGAACCTTTTATATACTCTAAAAATGTTTGATCATAGAAGTTTGATTTCAAGATGAGTCAAATGCCTTGATCTGAGAAAATATGTGGTCTCCACGGAGTCAGCAAGGGAACCAAGGTAGATATTTTACATTGTGTGATATAAAACCTGCCTTTTTCTCTGCTCCTGAAAAGACCCTCTCAGGTCCTAAGGAGCTTTATGGGATTCTCAAACTAGCCGTTTTAGAGTGCCAACTCAACTTAATTCTTTCCCTACCCTGGCCTCTTTTTCGTTTGGTACCAGACAATTTGTGCCTCTGGAATGAGGATGCAGATGTTAAAGATGTATTCTCTGAGCTTGGGGATCACAGAGCAGAAGCTGGTTTGACATTCAGCATCCCCTTTTCCAGGGACCAACTACAAATTCTAGCCTTCTGGACATATTTTTGTTGTTTCCCTTGCTGCTGTGTAGCCTGTGTATGATTATCTATACCAATGTCTATCACTCCCACCAGACTTTATGTTCTTTGGCAGCAATGCCTGTGTCTTATACTGTCCTAAACTTGTAGCACTTTACAGAATGCTTAGCATGGAGGAGGTGCAGACTCCTTTATGTTGGCATAGGGAAATGCTCAGGCCTAACCTTTCTGAGCAAATCTGAAAGCCAATAGAGAACACAAATATGAGCATCCTCCTTATGAAGGTTGAGAGGGCTGGAGTGTTTATACACAACTTCTATCAGATTCGAATTAATTTCCCATCTTCACATCTTATATATATATATTTCATTCAGGTGACCACAGAGATATTGGGTAAAACCAGGCAGATGCTGGGACAAGTAGAATTTGGGAAGCACAAAGGGTAGTGGCAAGAGTGTGGGATTATGTGTTGGGTCCTGACTGACCTGCTGTATTTACCCTACCTATCCTCTAGTGGCCAACACCAATCAAATTCCAATTTCTGTGTCTTAAAATCCATTGGAACCTTGGACTAATTTAGAGTCTTGTTTCCTGCATAATCTCTTCTATGAACCGTTGTGGGGCCCCACTCAGGTCCTGGTACTTTCTGTGTTCTGATGGCTGTAGCCACCATGTCTGTAGTCCAGATGAGCCTGTGCTGTCCTGCAGCTGGCACAGGGGTGAACTCATTTATTCCCATGCTGTGCCGGGGCCCGTGCTCCATGCTCTGAAGCACAGCTCCTGGCCTCTCAGAACCCCCTAGTCTGAGGTGGAAGACAGGTGCTTAATATATAACCATAGCAACACAAATGTTAACAATTGCATGTCATTTGTGAGTCCCTTGTGAAGGTTAAGAAAATGATGTGATACAAGAATATAACAGGGGCAAAAAGGCTAATTTAGAGAAGGAGGGTTGGGGAAGCAGATATAAGTTCATGGGAAGTGATGAGAGTTTTCCAGAAATCTTTCATGGAAGCCAAAAGGTAGGAAAGAGGTTGATGCACTAGTAGAATTGAAAATGTTGTCTGTGTATTAATATGCTTACCTGGCAGGAGACAGAATCCAATACAGAAAAGTGTAAAGAAGAAAACACATCCTGTTGCAAATGGAAGAAATGAGTTGTTTATCGTCTATTCTCTCTGCCTATTTTCACATGCATGCACACACATACAAATGTGAAGACATGTACCCACAAACACACCAGTGCATGACAAATTCCTGGTTTTCCTTTGGCGGAATCCAGGATTGTCTATGGAGTGAAATTAGATAATAGCATTAGATGTAGTAGAGAACCATTTTCATGCATAAACGAGTTCCTTCTCAGCTTTCCAAGGAAGATTTCTAAGGCCTCTGTGGGCTTGTTTTCATAGGTCAGACTGTTCAGCTTTGATTACAGCAGCTTTGACTTAATCTGTTTACTAGTGTTTTTAAAAAAGAGTTGTTCACGGCGTAAAGTCTTTATGGAAACTAGAGGTTAAGTGTTGGTATTAGTTCCGAACCCCATGTGTCTGTCAGTTTGTGGTGCTGTTGGGGCATGCATGCTGCTGTGATGCTGAAAGCTATGCCCCTTGTATTTCAGATACTACCTGGCCCACCAATAGTGGGCAGGTTTTGGCCAAGCTTCTAAATTAACAAGGACAAGGGAGAAGGACCCAGTAGCCCACTCCCAAAACAAAATAGCCATCGAAAATCCTATGAATAGCAGAGAATCACTGTCAAATGTGCTGTTGCTGTTGTTAGGTGCCAGCAATTCAGGTCTGACTCATAGTGACCATCATAGGGTTTTCAGTGGCTGATTGCTTTGGGATTGCTTCAGAAGTGGATTGTCATGTCCTTATCCCATTTTTGTAGTGCTAGGGATAGAGCCTGGGTTCTCAGTGCAGCGTGGCACTCTATTGACTGAACTAAACCCCAGCCCCAACTGTCAAATATAGTGCCTAGGAAAAATGAACCCCACAGGCTGGAAGGTGTTCAAGAAATAATGGGGAAAGAGTTGTCTCCTCAAACTAGAGTTGACCTTAATGATGGGAATGGAGTAAAGCCCCTGAGACCTCCCTTTTGGTGATGTGGCAGGACTCAACATGAGGAGAAACACAGTGGCTAAAATAATGGGATCAAACATAAAAAGATCATGTGCATGGCAGATTGTGTGCTGTACTTAGGGTTACTATGAGTTAGATCTGACTTGATGACATCTAACAACATTAGTGGGCTGGGATTTAGCTCAGTTGGTAGAGTGCCACACTACAGTCTCTGAGGTCCTGAGTTTAATTCCCAGGACTGCAAAAATGGGAGAAAGACGTGGCAATCCACCTCCAAAACAATCAGCCATTGAAAACCCTATGAAGGTCACTGTGAGTCTGACATGACTCGTCAGCACCTAAAAACAACAACAACAACAACATTAGTCCCAAGGGAGCCAGTCACTTTCAAGGATTCAGACATCAGTTATTTTACCTTCAAGTTTGATTCCTCAGAGATAAACCCTGTCAGATTCACTGTGGTTTAAAGTAGGAAAATATAGTTTAAGTTTCAGCTTTGCCTACTGTCGACTGTAAGAGGGAGCAAGGAAGAGGAAGCTGAATTTCCCAAACCTTAGCCAGTTTCAAACTTGATCCTAAACCAGTTTTAGTTTGGACTGGCTAATTGATTAATTAATTCCTCTTCATTCAGAAAACATTTGTTGAGCATCTATCATGTACTTTATAAGACATAGAAAATACAAAAGAAAAAGAAAAAAAGAAACTTTACCAACAATAATGGAAGCAATACTGATAGCTAATATCTCTCCATCAAGGCCTTCCTAGATGGCAGGTGATGAACTAAGCACTAACAACAACATCGTTTTGTAAGTATACAAGATAGACCCTCTTTCTGCACCATTGTGCCATTGAGAAAACTGAGGTACAGAAAGATTAAGTAACTCATCTATTGTCATAGAACTAGGAAGTTCTAGAGGATAAATTAAAGCCTGGTAGTCTGGACCTCTCCTACTGCTCAGGTTCCAGATCTCAAAAATCTTTGGCTTTCGTGACAGAGACAATCAATAAGAAAGTACGATTGAGTGGATAATACTTACCAACCTGAGTATTTTATATTTTTGACATCGTTCAGTCCTCACAATCACTCTCTGAAGAGAGGACTTGTCATGATCCTTAATTACACATAGGGAAACTGAGGCACCAAGTGGTTATTCACATAGCTGGTGAAGGGCAGAGCCAACCTCTGGAAGCAAACAGTCTAGCCCCATAGCCTATATTCTTATTCTTTTCTGTCTCCTTCTTGATGTTGGATTGGGTGAACACAAGAGGTTGTGATCACAAAGAAAATGTGTCAAAAATAGGTTAGGTATGGGATAAATAATTAGAGAAAGACTTTGATAAGAGAGAACACTCAGACTGAATGTTTTTTTTTTTTTTTTTTTTTTGTCATATTATGGTTGAATCCATTGCCTTGCACATACTTTGCAAGTGCTTTGCCCCTGGGCTGTACCCACAACCCATTTTTAAATTTATTTTTGTTTTGAGGCAGAAGCTTGCTAAATTACACAGGCTGCCACTGGTCTCAAACTCATGATCCTCATGCCTGGGACTCCTGAGTTGCTGGGATTATAGGCTTGTGCAACCACACCCAGCTCTCAAACCAGATTCTAACAGTTGAATAGCATTGGGTCAGTTGAAGATGCTACGAGGGACAGGAGCAGTCTTGGGGAGGACTCAGAAGCAAGAGGAAGCTTGGTCTGTTTGATAGAGCTGCAAGTGAATGAATTTTGCTTTTGTATAAGGCAGGAAGGATGAATGAAACAAAAATGAGATGGGAAGTAAAGCCTGGACTGGGTATGAGAGATCCTTGTACACCACCTGACGGAATCTGTACCCCATCCAAGTAATGAGGAGCCCTTGAAGATGTTTAAGCAAAGCCATTTCAGTGTCAGATCCATGTTCCAGAAAGATGATCCTGGCTTGTATGCCAAGACTGAAGGCAGCAGAGCACAGAGCAGGCTATTCTTATGAAGAGGTGACAATAGCTTGCACACAATACAGGGATATGGAGGATAAAGTATTAGGAGCTAAGTCAAAAAGAAATGTGGTTGGATGCATGTAGGGGATGCGGCTGGGATTTAGCTCAGTTGGTAGAGCACTGCACTGCAGTCTCTGAGGTCCTGAGTTCAATTCCCAGCACAGCAAAAATGGGAGAAGGACCTGGCAATCCACTCCCAAGGCAATCCTGAAACAGGCAGCCATTGAAAACTCTATGAGGGTCGCTATGAGTAGGATACCGACTTGACAGCACCTAACAACAACAACAACATGTGCTCATGCAGCATTCCCTATGTGTCTTTCCCAGCAATCCTTCCTCTCTTGGGGCTGGGATTTAGCTCAGTTGGCAGAGCGCTGCACTGCAGTCTCTGAGGTCCTGAGTTCAATTCCCAGCACCACAAAAATGGGAGAAGGACCTGGCAATCCACTCCCAAGGCAATCCTGAAACAGTCAGCCATTGAAAACTCTATGAAGGTCGCTATGAGTCGGATACCGACTTGATGGCACCTAACAACAACAACAGCATGTAGGGGTGATAGATGAAGAGGGATGAAGGATGATCCCAGGCTTTGGGCTTGAGCCATTGGCTAGAAGGACAGTCATTTCCTGAGGCAGGGTGCTGGAACAGCTATATGACTAGATGAGGACCAGTTTCCTTGATGGCGTGTGGAAGTGGAGGTGGCCATGGGAAAACGTGACTGGCATAGGAACCAGGGAAGAATGAACTCACTTTTTGGCTAGGTGATCATGCAGACTTTGGAATAGATGAAGGTGTCAGTTTGAGGAGTGAGGGACCTCATTATAAATGGTGAGCTCATCTCTGAATCTCAGAAATAATTTCATCAAATATTATAGTTCATTTTCTTTTGAAAAATCCAATAATGCCCCATAGCAGCCCAGCCCTGTGCAGTTTTTCCAAGACTTTCACATGCGTTATCTCATCAGAACAATGTCTGCTTGGGAGCTCAGAGGGCGCTGAATCATCTCTAAAAATAGTAATGGTGTTTTGTAGGTCTGCAGGGCTTGCCAAATTCTTCGTTAACCTGGAGCCGGTCAGAGATGGCTGCAGGGATGCTCAAGTTTATAACAACTGGAATTATTTAGGGATCTGGCAGATTCTGATTTAGCCCTGCTGCTGCTGGAGGTGGTGGGGGATTCTCATTTCTAACATACCCCCAGGTGATGTGGCTGCTGCTGGTCCTGTAGATACTTTGAGTACGAAATGACTAGAGAATGGAGTTTCCCTCTGTTTGCTCAGTCCTCTTTTCACTAATCAGTATTGAATTTAGATCAAAATCTAAGAGTAAGCAAGTGAGCATGCCAGGGCTTCAGGGGACAGAATTTTTCAGATTTTAGAAGCAGACCTTTAAGACCCTGGGATCCATCTCCTGTTTCTACAGAAAGGAAACTGCTATGCTCTGAGGATTTGTGCCCACTTTTCATATGTTAAAATCATAACCAATGTGATGGCATTAGGGGTGGACTCTTTAGGATGTATTCTGTCATGAAGGTGGCACCCTCCTGATGAAATCAGTGCCCTTAATAAACAAGCCCCGGAGGGAACGCTCCTTTCTTCGCCACATAAGGCTATGATGAAAAGACCACCATCCATGAACAAAAAGTTGGCCCTCACAAACCACTGAGTCTGCCAGAACTTTGATCTTGGACTTTTGGCTTTCAGAACTGTGAGACATAAATTTCTGTTGGTTATAAGTCATCCAATTTATAGTATTTTGTTATAGTAGCCTGAATGATTTAAAGCAGGAACTGACACACTCAAAGAAGATTAGGACCCTGGGTCTCCTGGTTTATAATCCAAGACTTTTTACCTTCCACATTTTCCACCCTGCATCTTTGGAAGCATATGGAGCTTCAATAAGATCCAACAGACTTGAGTGCTTAAATGCAAGTTTACATGGATTTTTAATTTTTAAAATTCATTCATTCATTCATTCATTCATTCATTTGCAACACTGGAAGGTTGAATACAGGGTCCCCTTGTCGCACATGTTAGGCAAGTGCTTTACCACAAAGCACCCCAGCCCCTTTTTTATTTTTTATTTTGAAACAGGGTTACACTAAGTTGCACAGGCTGCCTCTGGCCTCAGTCTCATTATCTGGTTGCCTCAACCTTCCCAGTCACTGAGATTATAGGCATGCCTGGTTTTAATGGATTTATTTTTAATCTTGAAGTTTATTAAGCTGAATACTTTCTGGGATCAATTGATCCTGGGTTGTATTTGAGGGAACAGCAAGTTTGCATCAGATGTAATTAATAAACTCAAGTGGAGAAAGACTAAGAGGAGAGGCATTAAGTCTGGTGTTAAAACCAAACAAATTAAATTCTGCTCTTTCCCTCTTATAGGAGGACTGGGTCCTTGCTGACTCCTGATTTATCTGTGTTCCACTGCCTCTGAGTTACACTTTTAAAACCCAATTTCTCTGTCTTGGATGTGCCTTTGTGGCCAGCTATGGTATCATTTTTCATGAGGTGATCTTTACTTTCATATTGAAATCCAGTTTTCCTTAATTTAAATTTTGCTGAAAACAGCCATATTGCTGTGAGTGTAAATGAAGGTAGAGGAACATTAATGGTGTCAGTTCACAGCTGTTCTTAAGTTAAATAATTACTGCTCACTCCTCTGGATCTCTCTTTGAAATGCCTACAGTATTCAATTAGAAGCACAAAGCACTTTTCTTCATCATTGTTATTAGGATCAGGTTCAGGCTAAGGAACCTGCATGTGGTATGAGATACGGAAATACTGAGGCTTTGTTGATCCAACCGAGCCTATTCATGTTCCAGAAGAGTCCAGCAGAAGATCTGTTGATTTTTCAAATTTATTACATTTTCTTAAAAGCATCCAAATTAATGCTACATTAATTACTGGTGGGTATGCACCCTGCAGCATATGTTGCTATTAATTGTATCCATTATCACAAAATAAACATCTCTTTATAAAAACAAATGATGCTTCATTTTAATATGTGGCTTCAAACACCCTCCTTCCCAGCTGCTGCTACTTCTGTTTGGGTGCTTTTCCTACAAAGAGCCACCTGTTACAATAGACATTTCATTTGTTTTTATTTGCAAAAGGGAAGAACCTTAGAGAAACAAAATCCCACCACCTTGCAACACTATGATCATAATAATCGTAATAAACAGGAAGCTTCAGAGGAAATTTGCATGTTTTTCCTTCAGAGTTCTCAGCATGTGGGTAGGTTTTCTACCTTCACCCTTTTAGTCTGGGTCACTCAATCTGAATTTGTTTATTTGATTTTTAGACCTAGAAGAATCTCTTTCTTGTCTGGGAGTCTTTATATTGCAGATGAAGAAGCTAAGAATAGCTGGAGTTGACTCCAGGCAGAACTGATGTCCTCTGATTCTGTAATGGGTTCCTTTTGTTCTGCAACATTTGGCCTTTTGGGGTTCTTGAGCCTGTGAATTGCATAGATGATCTGTGTGACCTTAAGAAAATTACTCAGCCAATTTGACTCTCAATCTTCTTCACTTCACACAGGGGCAAAGAATTAACCCATAAGAGTTGAGAAGATTAAATGAGTTGATACAGGTATATGGCTTAGAATAGTGTCTAGAGTATAGTAGGTCCTCCAAACTGTTGACTAGTATAATAATTGCTGTTGCTGTCATTATTAGTAGTAGAGTGATAAACATCTGATAGTCGATGTTTCAAGAGTTTGTTGAAACTAAGTTCTCATCATTCACATGAAGCCTCCTTTGGAGATCTTAGAGTGTGTATTTCATTCATAGTCCTCGATATTTTGTAGTTGTTTACTGTTCGTGAACAAAGAAATATAATTATAAATTAAACTGAAATTGAATTTAGGGCATCATATATATAGTACCAACTAAATCACAGTGATTGATATTGCAAGAAATTATTGGAAAGATTCTCTTATCATTGGCCACTCAGTTGGCAGAGTCCTGCTCTGTGTGCTCTGAGGCTCTGGGTTTGATTCCCCAGGACTGCAAAAATGGGAGAAAGACCTGGTAGCCTACTTCTGAAAGAATGCTGAAAAAATCAGCCATTGAAAACCTTATGAATAGCAGACAAGCACTGACATAGCACTGGGCATGGCACAGGGTCAGGAAGTGTTGTATTCTGTTGTCCGTAGAGTCACTATGAGTTGGACCCAACTCAAAGGCACCTAACAACAACAAACAAAAAAGTAAGAAAATCTATCTTAGAATTTTTATAATGGTCATAACTGACTAAGGACTTCCTTCTGGATTTTATTTAACCACAGTGCCATTCATTCATTGACTTTGGAATTCCTGTGCGTAAGAAAGCACTTGACATAGAAAAGTATCCAATATAGAAAGTTGTAGTTGTAGTCAGTGTTGAATGTGGGAATAAAAAAAGACAGGACTATGATCCCACACCTTGAAAAACTTGGGATTTAGCTGAAATTCAAAGGTGTACTGTTTGTAAGTTGGAGAGGAGGAGAAAGCACATCCTGAGTGAAGCATGTTTTAGAGAGGCTTTTGAGAGGGGTGCTTTTTCTGGAAGTCTTCCTTGGTCTCCATTAGGAAAAGGCAGTGCCACGGAATTAGCATTGCACTTCTGTCTTTAGCACTATAGCACACATGTACAGACTTGTCATCCTGATAGCTAATTATTCTGCTGGTGCCACTGTTTCTGTGAGATGTTTATAGACCTCTATGAAATAAAATCTTTGGGCAATGCCGACCTTAGCGTTTATATCCTTCACACAATGCCTTGCATATTAAAAGTTATTCAATACAGTTATTAAAAATAAATCATTTACTTTTTGAAAAAATTATTATTACTGATGAAGAGCTCTTTTCAATGAGATGCCTCCTAATATCTCCCAAGACCTAATGATCTGCACTGAGCCAGCTTGAAACTTGTTGGTGCTCATCTTCTTTTCCATAAAAAATGAGAAGAGAATTTCTCTTTTTCCTCAAATCTCTGTGATTATGTTTCTTTCCTATCTCATTCAATATTCCTAATTGATAAATGGTAGCAACCCAGATTATCATCTGACACTGCCACTTAAGAGACAGATGACATTGGGCAAAATCTGTCCCCTTTTTGAGCTTGAGTTTCCTCTCCTACAAAATGAACACAGGAATATAAATCCTCCATATAACTCCTGAGTCTTAGGACCCAAGTTAGATAAGCAATATGAAATCATTTTGATTGTGAGGCATGATCCCAATATGAGTCCTATGAGTTGTAATTTATCTTAAACCTTGAGCCTATTTATATTCTTAACTGGTGCTACCTCCTGCATCTAACAAATAAAAAATAAAATAAAACAACAATAAATCACTTTTCCTGTGTAAAAGAATACTCTCCTTTTATTGTTTTAAATTTCCTCCTCTTGAACTCCAAGCAGTAAACTCTGAGGATTGTGGAGTAGGTGGACCAATACCTCCTCCCAGCTTTGTTGTTGTTAAGTGTCATCAAGCCAGGTCCTACTCATTGTGACCCTATGTGCAACAGAATGAAACAGTCCCTGACACTGTGCCATACCTGGCTGAGACATTCTGGTTTTTGTCTCAGACTCAACCCCTAACACATTTTAGGGTGTGTTCCAAGACTTTCATCTCTCTTCCATATCAAGCCTGTTCTATCTTTGTCCCAGTTTTCATCTTCTGGAAGGATTGTCACTAAGAAATAAGAAATCATCATGAATACAAAAAAAGAAAAGCTGTCTGTGGTGGTACACACTTGTAATCTCAGTACTCAGGCAGGAGGATTATGTGTTCACGGCAGCTTGAGCAACATAGTTCCAGACCAACCTTGGCTACATAGCAAGACCTTGTCTCAGACAAAAACAAACAAACAAATACCTTAAACTTAGCCATAATGCCTAACAACAAAAGTAAACTAATGTGAATTGAAATGTGAAGTATATTTTATTATTCAAATAACTCATTCTAAGTACATCAAGTTTTACTATGACAAGTAATATGCTAAGTGCTGGAGATACAGATATGGATTAGAAATACTGCTTGAGCTTCTTCCTTTAAGCATATTATAGCAATCTTGTTGTTAGGTGTTGTGGAGTCCAGTCCAACTCATAGCAACCCTCATAGGGGGCTGATTGTTTGGAGATTGCTTCAGGAGTGGATTGCCATGTCCTCCTGTTTTTGTAGTGCTGGGGATAGAAGCTGGGTCCTCAGAGAGTGCAGAGCAGTACTCTACTAACTGAGCCAACTCTCAGCCCATAACAGTCTTAGATGTATAAAACTGGAAACAATAGAGATAAATGGAGAGTCCTAATTGTTGAAAGACATCAGAATATGGCACCTCAATATATGCCACTTTGGCATAATGATTATTTTGAACTGAAAGTGATTGAGAAGAAGAATCAAGAACTTTACTCTGTCCTTCCCCATTTGCCTAAAAGCAAGACATAAATTTGTAAAGATGTTACCTACTCCTCTCTCTAGTAGGAAGTACAGACGTTAGTTACCAGAGGCAATTCTAGACCTTATCAGCCCAAAGATGGCACCAGAGGAATCTATAAAACACATTTTACTAACTAGTCCTTGTCTTCCATTAGTACCCCTGTATTTAACTTCCCCAAATTTATTATTCTAGAAACTCAAAATCCTCTTCCTTCGTCTTGTTACTTCTCTAAAGATGATTTTTTGTGTGTATGAAGATGCTATATAACCCCTAGTTTTAACCACTCCTTTGAATTACTCTCCTGAGTGTTCTCATTTGTAAGTGCAATGCACTTGTTAATAACTTCTGTTTTTCTCTTGCTAGTCTGTCCTTTGTTAAATATGACGGTACACAGCCAGTGAACCCAAGAAATAGAGAGAAAAGATTTCTTTTTCTTCCTCTACACTGTTCAGCGTGCTAGGGAGAACATTCTGTATTCAAATGAGGCTCTCACTAGATGTCAACATTAGTTCTAAGCTTGGAAATTCTTAGAACTGTTATTCTACATATCTCCAAAATTCCTAGGTAAACAATACAAACTTTTGCTTCAACATATAAAGGTAGACATACATTCAAAATTTTTGATAAGCAGAAGTTTTTAAAAACATGTGATCTATGTCATTGTTGTTAGGTGCCATGGAGTCCAGTCTGGTTCATAGTGAACCTATATACAACAGAAAGAAACACTCCTCAAAACTGTGCCATGCTTGACACTATGTCAACGCTCCTCTACTATTCATAGAGTTTTCATTGGCAGATTGATTTTTGGGATTGTATCAGGAGTAGGATGCTAGGTCTTTCTTTGTTTTTTCAGTGCTGGGGATCAAACCCAGGGCCTCAGAGAGCGTAGAGCAGCACTGAGATAAACCCTTGTCTCATGAGGTCTATGTAGGACATTTTAATAATAAAGAATGTTAAGTGGTTACAAAATGAGAAGCTACTATTTCAAGGTCTCAAATAATGCCAAGATTTCATAGATGTTTCTGAGAGTGAAGAATACAAGAGTTTCTATGTATGTTCTAGGGAGCCTGGGATTTAATACTGTGTTACATTTTTCTCCACATTGGAAAAAATTAAATTTCAGAGGAATGTATAAGAGATATCTAGAATCATTAGGCAGCATGGTGTTCATGGACTGTATCTCTAGCTAAAGTTTGCACCTACCACAATAGCATTTGAACACTGTCAGCTGTCCCACAATTCTGTGCATATTTGCATAATGTCCTTTCTGCCTGAAATTTCTCTCCATGTGACCTAAACTCCTCTTTGTTCCTAGAATTCAGGCTTAGACTTTAGTTCTTCTGTGAAATCTTTTCTGCTTCTTCTCAGGCAAATTCGTCCTATAGTCTTCCAGTGCTTTATTGAAGAGACTGCTTACTAAATGCAGCAAGGTGGGCTCTCTAATCCCTGGAGCAATGTCTGGCCCAGAGTAGGTGCTGCAAAGTACTTACTGCATTAATTTGTACTGAGTCATTTAGTGTCTTTGTAGAGATTTTAAAATAGAAGGAAAAAGAACAAACATTGGTTTTTAGTTTCAGGATTAGTCATATCTTTAATGTCTGTTATTTCAGTTATGCAAAGAGAATGTCAAAACAAAGAATAATCACATTGTGATGACTAAATGGTGGGAGAGTAATATTGTTCTTGGGGGATTTGGAATTTAGGAACAAAATGAGTTGTGTACTGATAAGGAAATGACTACCAAGCACCTTGCTCTCTTTTTCCCCTCTCTCATGATAATGGTAAAAGAACTCAGAAAGCCACTTAAGACCTCACAAAGAGTTATGTGCTTCTCAAAATTTGATGCAACTGAATCCCCTTGGGCATCTTGTCAAAATGCAAGGCTTTGTTGATCTGGGGTGGGGCCTGTGAGTTTGCATTTTTAACAAGATAACCAGGTGATGTTACTCTGCCGAATCAAGGTGGGCTCCCAAGATAACAAGAATCCTGCGTGGATAAAAAGATTCTCTCAACTCCTGGTAGCAAAGCTATAGTAATTTTAATCCCAAATAGTTATTCAGGTTGCAGGAACACAAATTCAGTCTTAGGCTTTTTGCCTTTCTACCTGTGATTCAGACACCGACCATTAATTTTTCCCTTCTATAAGTCTGATCTCGTACATGATTAAATATAAATTGGTTGCTAGGAGAAACAGTAAATGAGACTTCACAGTGGGAATAGATAGAAAATTTAGCTGTTAGGTAGTGAAGTGAGAAGAATGGAAAAGTAAATTATTAGCTAGCTTTATTCCTATTCATCATGTAACTTTTTAAGAATAACAGGACATCAATTAAGTGCTAGATATCTTCCTCCACATTAAATGTGTTAATTGACATTGCATTGCTTAATCAATCTTGTTTTATACTAATTAAATAGCTTCACTATGTTTTCCCTTTTTCTTTCTTAGGGTGAAAGGAAAATTGGTTACCAACTGATAGCAGTCAATATGAGTACTAACATTTCTAACCCTGGGTAAGAAATTTGGGTTTCATACTCTATCATATGAGATGAGGAAACTGCAAAAATTAGAGACAAGAAAATGTGACTGTTCAGTTAGTAGTTCCAGAATCAAAATGATGATTATAAAATAGACCTTGATGGACATGTAGTTCGGCGGTAGAAACATATGCCTGGCATTCTCAAGGCCTTGGATTCAATTCCCAGCACCACAGGATCTCTTTAGATCATATACATCTTTTGCCTTTTACTGAAGTGGATCTTGATCTCTGGAAAATAACAATAATAATAGTAGTCAGATATGTAAAAATGAATAAATATAGTGGGTCAAGTCTATGGGTACATTGCTGAGAAAACACAGTTCTGAATTTCATTGGGGTCTTATCTGCAGAGGTGGCTTGTTTAATATCTATTTGTGTAGGAAGAATTTCTACCTTTTTGTTTTTCAGACAGAGTCTCACTATATATCCCAGGATGGCCTCAAACTCATAATCCTCCTGCCTCAGCCTCCCAAGCAGGTGGATTACAGGCATGAGACATGACCCTTGTAGGAGGAATTTAAGGGAGATAATCTAGTTAAAGCATTCAACAGGCTGTTCTTCAAAGTGCAAACTGCATTAATTGAGAAGGACAATTTTTACAAAATGGAATGTCCATTTGGGAAGGCAAAGGAGGATTCAGTGATGGGGTTCACTGTGAGGCCAAAACCTCCTGCTCCCACATTGATTTCCAAAGCTACCTCGTAGTACTGCTATTAGCAAGAAGTGTACAAAGATGTTCTGATATTTAAAAAAGTGCTAAGGCCTATAAAAGACTACTCAAATTATAGTTTTTTTTTTTAATATTGAACTTGGAAAAAAGAAATCATAAATGAAAGTAAATGCAGTCTGAGTCTCTGTTGAACCTATTTTTAAAGAATTGCAAATGAAGGTTTTAAGCATCCATAAGAATGTAATTATGCTTTCATTGCTTAATGTATGGACTCAAATTCTGACTTAATTATTCTGCAACTAAATTTATATGTCATTTATGTAGTAAATCTTGGCAATTGCTCTCACAACTATCATTGGAAATGTAATTAACTTGGGTTAGTAAGTTTTTACAGTGAGAACTAAATGCAGTGTAATACCAAAGCATTATTTAAAAGGCAAAGGCCAAATACATCTTCTTTCTAAACTTTCTTGTTTGTTTGCAATTTCTTTTCCCAGAAGGCTAAATGCTGAGTTTGTTGTCTGTCTCCAGTTTCACATTTTTGTCTGTTAATTGGAAGCTTCTTTTTCTTTCTTTTTTCTTTTCAAAGAAAAGAATTCTATTCTTTGTATGACATCGTTATGAAGAATACAGTTTATTTTTGAAAGAAGCTTTTCTGTATGTGATAAAGCTGTTTTGATTGTTTTCAAAAGTAAGCTCCCTTTATTTTACCAGTTAACTATTAAATTGCTTTCCTTTTGTAGTCTGGAGCTAAAACTTCCCTAGAAGGATCATTTACTGAACCTAAAAACTGCATTTTTATAACTTGCTAAGAAGTGATGATGTCCCATATTACTTTTATTATGAATGATACAAATGATAATTGGAGAAAAAAGATAAAATAAATAGGAAAATTCCTAGGCACTGTGTTCACTATCTATTTGAATTTGGTTGAGAATATATTGCTAGATAATGTCTCAGTCTGCCCAGGCTACCATAAGAGATACCACAGTGTACACTGTTTAAATAACGGAAATTTACTATTTATAATTCTGGAAGCTGGAAGTTCAAGATCAAGGTACCAGTGAGGTTGATCTCATCCTGAGGCTTCTTTTCATGGTTACTGGGTGGTTACCATCTCTCTGTATCCTTTCATCACATCTTCTTTATGCACAAACTGAAAGAGAGAGCTCTTGTTATCTTTTCCTCTACTTATAAGGGCACTAATTCCATACTGTCTGCAACCATGACACCCTGGCATCTGATTCTGCCTGATCTCAGAAGCTAAACAGAATCTGCCTGGTTAGTCTTTGGGTGGGAGACCACCTGGGAATACCAGGTGCTGCAGGCTAGGGAGAAGGACTTGGCAATCCTCTTCCAAAACAATCCACCATTGAAAACTCTATGAGTAGCAGAGAAGTACTGACAATAGTACTGGATATGGGACAGAATCAGAGAGTGTTTTGTTTTATTGTATATAGAGTCACTATGAGTCGGACAGGCTCATTGGCACCTAACAACAATTTCATCCTAAGGACTCACCTTCATGATCACATCTAAACTTAATTATGTCCTAAAGGCCCGATGTCCAAATATTATCAACATACATATTTTGGGAGGAAGGAAGACATAATTCAGTCTATGGCAGATAATAATTTTATTCTCATGGCTTTGAGATGTGGATAAATCATGATATCATACCAAGATTATGTAATGTCGTGTTTGGCTTCATAAATTAATGTTCCTGTTTCTTACTTGAGGTGGCATTACTGGGAGGTGGTGGCACCTTTAGGGGATGGAACTTACTGGAAGTTAATTAGGTAATTGGAGGTGTACTTTTGAAGGGGATTGTGTGACCCTGGTTTCTTCCTCTTCCTATCTTGCTCTTTGCTTCTAGAATCATAAGGTGAGTGATTTGCTCACTTATGTACTCCTAGCATGATGTTCTACCCTTGCCAGAGGCCCAAAGCTTATGCATCTTGTTCTAGAACCTCCAGAAATGTTAGCTGAAAAAAAATTTTTTTTCACTTTATAAGTTAATTGCCTCAGGTAACTCATTATAGTAATGGGAAGCTTACTAATAGGAAGGTTATTTCAACTTCTACTGAAAATTGACTGTACATCTTATGGATAGGAACTTTCTTGGATCAGTTGTTAAATTTTTGTCAAAAGAAGAATGTCATCTATTTCTTGAGAAGCCAAGGTTGACAAAAGTCAACTGCCAACCTTTCCTATTTCTTTAGAGTGATAGTATTTTCCCCTTGTAATTGTATCTCTATGAAAAAATATCTTTTGTGAGTTTCCTAGAAATGAAAAATGGCAAAACAACTTTAATTTATAAATACATTTCCATAAGAGATAATAAAGAATGTGGTCTTCTTAGATGTTAAGGTGACATTTCTGCAGAAGTTTAGGAGCACTCAAGAAACCAAAGTTAAATGTAATAAAGTTGAAGTTAATTTCTATCCTAATGAATCAACATATATGACTTGTCAACAGGGTACTGAAAAATTTTTTGCATTGTATTTCTATTTTCATGGCTACTTCAGGTCTCCATTATCATCACGTCAAGCAGCTCTGAGACTGGCAAATGAAGTACTGCTTTACAAGTAATCTGCTTTATAGGTGACGTTTTATTTTTTTCCTCTGGAAACTGAATTGCATTTCTGGTTGATTATCTAATACAAATTTTAAAAGAAAAAACCCAGCATTCTTAAAATGCTAATTGAAATGCATTCTTAAAATGCTTTATTTATTTACTGATTTATTTACTTATTTATTTTGTGGTACTGAGGTGTTAAACTCAGGGCCTTGTGAATACTTTGCTAGTGCTCTATCATTGAGCTTCACCTCTAGCCGATTAAAAAAATTTTTTTGAGACAGAGTCTTATTAAGTTGCACAGGGTGCCTCTAGCCTCAAAAATCACAATCTTCCTGTCTCTGCCTCCCAAGTCACTGGGATTACAGGCATGTGCAACTGTGCTCAGCTTAAAATGCTATTTTAATGAAGTCACTGTATGTTTTCTTTTATATGATCAGAAAAGCACTGGAATGCTTTTGCAGGATGCTTTTGCAGAATGCAAATCCAGAATGAATTGCCTTATCCATGAAAAGGAAAAATTAAATACAAATAAACCCTTTCTTCTCAGTGCTGAACTAATTGCCTCTTTTAAATGCATAAACAGTAAAGATGTGGAAACAAAAATCATCTGTCCAAACCTGGAGCCTTTCAAGCAGAATGTGCCACCTGCTTCTTCCTCTTACATAGATCAGTTGTCCTCTTCTAACTTTGTAGATGTTAAAGGTATTCTTCATGGTGTTCTGTAATTTTATCAGAGTCCCATGATTTATGAATCTTTTCCTTTTAATTGTGCTCTGTCCCTTTCAACATGTGGACTTGTATTTTCAGTTCTGAAAAATAGTGTTCTAGTATTTCTTTGATTTTTTTGCCTCTCCACCACCTCCTCTGTTTTGTCGTTTTGAGATTATGTTGGTTGGAAATCTCTTATATCTCCTGCTTTCCATTGTGTTATCTTTCTTTGTTCCTTTGCTCCATATCCTGATACTTTTTGGCCCCATTCAGCTTTGATTTCACAAATGGGAGATCATTGTCCTTCTGAACTCTTTTTCCATACTACTAGCCTGTCTCACGTACCCAATACCTCCTCAGTTCTCTTTGGGGACACAAATAGAACACACTTAAATCTTTTCTTTTTCACTGAGGCAAGTCTTCAGCTTGTTAACTTAAAAAAAAAAACAACAAAGTTGTCCTTTCTATGTATGATGTTCCTTTTTAAAAATTCAAATATCTGATGATGGTGTGCTTGTTAGCTTTCTCATTGCTATGACTAAAGTACCTGAGAGAACAACCTACGAGGAGGAAAGATGTATTCTAGTTCATTGTTTCAGGATTTCAGTCAATGGTCTTTGCCACTGTTGATTCTGGACTCATGGTGAGGCAACACATCTGGCAGTGTGAGCATGGGGAGGAGGAGGCTGTTCACCTCATGGCTGACAGGAAGCAGAAATTAAAGAATGGTTAAGGACCAGGAATAACCTTCAAAGGCATGTGTCTTTGATCTACCTCCTCTAGCTAGGTCCCACCTCCTAATGATCCCACCACTTCTCGAAATTGTGCTGCTATCTGGGTGCTAAGCATTCAACACCAAAGTGGGTGGGGAACATTCTATATACAAGCCATAACACTTGTTTGTAAGTTTGTATTTATCAATGAACACCAGCATTGACTTCATACAGGTGGATTCCCTCTGCTATGTGGTGAGGTTATACATTAGGTTGCTTGAATGAGAAGTACAAAGGTATCTTTTCCGTGGAAAATGAAGTAAGGATGGAGTCTGGGAATCTTGCTTATCAAACTTAACCTCTCTAAATAGATGGCTCAATTCTCACAAATACATATGAAATATATTTTTTCTTGGAATGAGACTTCCAACCATGTCAAAGAGTTCAGTGAAATAAAGAGTTCAGTGAATCCTTACACAAAAGAATATGAGTAAAATTAGACAACCTTGTAAGAAATAACCATTCCAGTGCTCTGGAACTTGAATCAGACAAACAAGTTCAGAAGTATTTACTTATGAAAGTCTTCTAGAACTTAGAATAGGAACCATGGAAGTCTGTGACCTAAGTTTTGTGCCCACTGAGGCTAGATTTTATTTGGAGTAGAGAAAGACCAGCATGCTCGAGAAAATTAGCAAACTTTTGACAAACAGAGAAAAATGAATAGGGACAATGCACAGCCCTGTTTGCCTGAGGTTGCAAATTTAGGGTAAGAAGTGAATTAGCCACAAGCCATGATGGAACAGAATAGGGAGTCCAGAGATACAGCTACACAAAAATGGTCATTTAATTCTCAACACAAGTACAAAGAAGTTTGGAGGAAGAAATGATAGTCTTTTCAACAGATGGTGCTAGAACAAATATCTAAATGTAAAACACAAAGCTCTATCTGAAAATCACATCCTATAAAAATTAACTTAAAATAGAATTCAGATCCAAGTATGAGAGCTACAACTATGAAATATGTAGAAGAAAATATAGGAGCAGAAAGCGTTTCTGATCTTAAGTTAGGCAGAGACTCTTAAGACACAAAAAGCACAATATGTGATATAAACTCAATAAATTTGATTTCACCACTATGTTGGTTGATTTTAGGTGTCAACTTGATTAGATTAAGGAATAGTTAGAGAGCTGGTAAAGCATAATATCTGGGTGTGTCTGCAAGAGTATTTCCAGGGGAGATTGGTATATGAGTAATGTGAATGAGTCGGGAAGATCCACCCCCACGTGTGGGTGGGTGCCATCCAATAGCTGGGACCCTGGATAGAACAGAAAGGCAGAAAAGGCGGATTATTCTCTCTCTTTCCTTGAGTGTTGATATCCTTCTCTTGCTCTTGGACATCTGAGCCATAGACTTTTCAGCCTTTGAACTCTGGGACCTTACTTCAGAGCACCCCCAATCTAGGTGTTCAGCCCTTTGGTCATAGACTGAAATTTACATTATTGACCTCCCTGGTTCAGAAGCCTTTGAGCTTGCACTGAGCTATGTCAGCAGCCCAGGGTCTGTAGCTTGAAGAAGACCTGTTGTTCAGCTCCTATAACTGCAGTTCCCCTAATATATCTCATCTCATCTCATCTCATCTCATCTCATCTCTTCTCTTCTCTTCTCTTCTCTCCTCTCCTCTCCTCTCCTCTCCTCTCCTCCTCCTCTTCTCTTCCCTCCCCTCCCCTCCCTTCCCCTTCCCGCCTTCTCCTCCTCTCCTTCTTCTTCTTCTTCCTCTCTCTCCCTCCCCCTCTCTCTCTCTCTCCCTCTCTCTCTCTCTTTCTCCCCCCATGGGTGTGTATCCTATTGGTTCAGTTTCTCTGGAGGATCTTGACTAATACAGTTCCCCAAATTAAAACCTTTCTCTTCAAAAGATATCATTAAGAAAAGAAAAAGACAAGATACGAATGGGAAGAAAATATTTGAACATTATGTATTGAAAATTTATTTGTATTTGGAATATATAAAGAGGTCTTACAACTTACTAACAAGATAAACATCATCATTAAAATATGAGCAAAATATTTGCATGTACAGTTCACCAAAGATATTATAAGGATACATGAATTGCCAATATTGGGGTAATACAAATCAATGCTACTCTGTAATAATACATCTATATACTCTTTATAGTACCTATAAAGATATTTTTCAGAAGACAGAAAACATTAAGTTTTGGTGAGTATTTGGGAGAATCAGAAACTTTATACAATATTTCTTAGAATATAAAATGGTACTAGTTTGAATAACATTTTGGCAATTTCCTTTTTTTTCTTTTCTTTCCTTTCCTTTCCTTTCCTTTCCTTTCCTTTCCTTTCCTTTCTTTTTTGTGGTACTTAGAAGTTGAACCCAAGGCCTTACACATACTTTGCAAGTGCTCTACCATTGGGCTGCAGCCACAGCCCATTTTTCTTTTCTTTTTTCTTTTTTCTTTTTTATCATGAGATAGGGTCTCGCTAAGTTACACAGGCTTCCTCTGGTCTTGAACCTGCGATCCTCCTGCCTCTGCCCTCAAATCACTGGAATTAGAAACATAAGCCACTGTGCCTGGTAGCAATTTCTTATAAAGTTAAAGGTATCTACCTAGAAGAAATCAAAATGTTTTAGCAGTATTACTCATAATAAATTTAAACCAGAAACTAAATGAACATCAACAAATGAATGTGATGAAAAATGTGATTCAATGGAATAGTATTAAGCAATAAAAAGAAACAATGGATATATATGCTAGAGTATGTGTGAATTTAAAAATGTTATGCTGGCTAAAGCAAACAAGAAAGAACATATTACATGATTTGACTTACATGAAACATCTAGAAAATATAAACCTAAAGAGATAGTACTGAAGGAAGGAATGCAAACTGACTAAAGATAGAAGGAATTTTTTTGAGTTATGTAAATACTCAAAAACTATTTTGTTGGTGGTTGCACAACTGTGTAAATTTATTTAAAATCAGAAGGCTTCTTACATTAGGTAAAATTTAAGGCATGTAAACAATATCTTAATAAAGTTTTTATTAAAAAAAAGACAGGCTGGGCATGGTGGTACACACTTTTAATCACAGAATCACAGTGACTCAGGAGGTTGAGGCAGGAGGATCTCAGGTTCATGACCAGAGGCAGCTTAGCATAATTTAGCAAAATTCTGTCTTCAAATAAAAAAGGGTGGAGTTATATGTGCAGCCCAGTAGTAGAGCACTTGCAAAGTATGTATGAGGTCCTAGGTTCAACCAAGTACTGGAGAGGGAGAGGGAGAGAACAAAATTATTTTCTGCTCTACCCCTAAGTAAAAGCTTCTCTTACTTTTGTATTTTTTAATATGGAGGTAAAGGGGGTATTGAGCAAACTTTGCTGGAAGCCATTTCTAATGTAGAATTTTGAAAAAGTGGGTTGAAATCACTCTGGTTAACTTACTAACATGAAAGTATTTATTTAGTGGAACATAATAAAGATACAAATTTATTCACCTAGCAACAGCAAGCCTGCAGCTATAGCCCTGTGGCATCTGATCCCGTCAGATCTCAGAAGCTAAGCAGGGTCGGGCCTGGTTAGTACCTGGATGGGAGACTGCCTGGGAACACCAGAAGCTGTAGGCTTGGGAGAAGGACCTGGCAACCCCCTCCCAAAAATCAATCTGCCATTGAAAGCCCTATGAACAGCAGAGAAACACTGACAATAGTGTTTCCCCTGTTGTACAGAGGGTCGCTATGAGTCGGATACCAACTCGACAGCACCTAACAACAACAACAAACAACAGCAACAGCAAGTTCTAACAACAGAAAGAAAATGGAAGAAAATGCCTTTGAATGCTGAACAGACCCATACTTGGAAGGTATCATTATAAGACTGCAGCTTCCACATTTATGTATATGTTGGGAGATGAGCACATAGGTTGGCAAAACAGGACACTGGTGTTCCTGATTTTCTGGTTCATGGCACTAACCTATAATTGGTGCATGCCTAGTGCCATGTGCGTCTGGACATCTCATCTGAAAGCCTAAGTAATTTTTCCCAGACTATATTACCTTTTGTTAGGATTATTTTGCTTATTCTTTTCAATTAAATTATTTTTGTAGTAACATCTAACTTCAGATTTTCTTAGAACAAGAGTTTTATAATCCTGAAGTGGGATGTGATTCTCCATTGAACTTCTTTGCCCATTCCCCAAATCTAACCCAATTGCTCCTGTGCTTGAAACACATTTAAAATTTTTAAATACAAAATTTCATCCTTCATGGATTCTACTTATCATTTTTTGTACTTTTAAATGCAATTGTTTCTGAAGTGAGTTGTTTTACAGACACAAACCCACATACACACACACACATGGCATGATTAAGAAAATAAGGTGAATGCAGGTGCTGAGTGCCATCCAATGGAGAAGCAGGAATCTTCAATACAGGAAGTGGGGTTTCAAACTTTAGTAACAATGTGTGAAAAGTTTTAACTACTGTTATAATCCTGAGTCTAAGGCTTAGAATTCTCAACAGAAATCACTCAGTTCTCCTTCTGCAAAAAAAGTACATCAGTCAAGAGCTAACATCAAGGTGATGTTAATTGTGCTTTTTCACCTTGATGGATTTGTGTGAGCTGAGTTTGCACCCAGGAACACTATGTTGAACTCTGAATATTATAAGGTCTTATTAGAGCATTTAAGAAATTAGAGTGTTTAGAAAACAGCCTGAGAAATGGGCAAACAGTTTCATTTTTCATCAAGACAGTGCTCTGTGTCACACATCACATATGTGTGAAACATATGGTTAGCAATATCTGTCAAATACAAACACCTCTGTGTGTCCTCATCCACCTTATTCATTGGATCTGGCACCATGCAACATCTGGCTCCTCCCCAAAGTCAAAACAACCATGAGAAGTACACATTTTGAATCAGTTCCGAACATAGAGGGAGCCAGGACAGGGCAAACTAAAGACACTCAGGAAAAGAGGACTTCTAGGACTACTTGAGAAGGTGGCAAGAATGATGGGATAAGTGTGTTCAAAGCCAGAAGGTGTGTTTTGAGGGGGATGGTGGCAACATATCTTTTAGCATAATAATTTTTTGTTGTTGTTTGCAGTACTAGGGGTTGAACCCCGGGCCTTGCACTTGCATGCTTTGCAAGTGCTAGACACCAAGCTGCACCTCCAGCCCATTTTTTTTTGAGACAAGTCTTGGTAAGTTACTCAGACTGCCTCTGGTCTCGAACTTGCAATCCTCCTGCCTCTGCTTCCCAAGCTGCTGGGATTACAGGCGTGTGCCACTGTGCCTGGCTATACTTTTAAAAATTTAAACACTCACTGTATTTTTGGATCACACACACCATATATATATATATATATATATATATATATATATATATATATATGATCTTCACTGAGTTATATATATGGGTGTATACCTATTTATGGGACTGTGGTTTAGCTTAGTTGGTAGAGCACTGCTCTGCATTCTCTGAGGACCTGGGTTTGATCATCAGCACCACAAAAATGGGAGAAGGATATGGCAATCCACTTCCAAAGCAATCCTGAAACAATCAGCAAGTGAAAACCCTATGAGGGTCACTATGAATCAGACATGATTTGACAGCATGTAACAACAACAACAACAACAACAACAACAACATATATGTATATATAAAAATTCAGAGAAAAACCTCTTTGAGGTTTTTTCACAGCAATGAACATTGTGCCTCCAATAACTCCTAAACTATGGAAATTCTATAACTGTGTTCTGTAACATACATGATAATTATCAGCAGGTAAATTACTTATTATTTATCTATATTCTCATTTTAAAGAATAGAGACATCAATTTCATCCAAAGAAAGATGTACTTAATCTTGAAAGAAGAAAATCTCTTTCCCTAAGATGCCTTTGATTAATTCATCTCTTACCTTCACTCCCTAGAGGTTGCTGACCATGTTTCCTGTACATAAATAAAACTATGTGTTAAGGTCTCTTTGTTATGAGAGATAAAGAGATCACTTTATTATTACCTTACTTTGCTGCTTTAAAATATTATTGCCTAATGGATTGCTGTCATCATATCAATTATGAATTAATTTAATTTGTGGAGGTTGAAAGCATTAGCTGGTTTTCTTTAATTAATTGTTTCTGCTTTGTATTGCTAGAGAGGTAGTTTATAATGGTGATGTGAGCTAATGACACAGCATTTCATATTTGGAGATCGGATTCTGAATTAGATGAGTACCATAAATAATGCGAGTCACATGTTGCTTTAGCTGCCACTCATATGGCCTGATGTTAACTTAATCAGTGGACTCATTATAGAGAAAAAGTGGTAGGGAAGTTCCCAAGATCTGCCTTTGGGAGGGTTTACGAAAAGCTCAGTACGTTTAGTGGACTGTGAGCTCAGTATCAGTCCTGTTACTTAAATGTCCAAAAACCTTTGGGCTCTATCAGAGTTCAGATCCCTGATAGGCTTATGTGTTGAAGTTGAGGTCCTTCAGCCGGTGGGACAATGAGGAGGTGGTGAAAACTTTAGGAGGTGGGCATAGCTGGAGGAAGTAGTTCACTGGGCTGTGCCTCTGAAGGGCATATTAGGACTCCTAGCCCTTTTCTCTTTCTTGCTTCAAACTGACATGAGGCGACAAGCTTTGCTGTGCCCTGGGCTCCCTGCCAAGGATGTTCTACCTCACTGCAGGCCCACAGTGATGGGGCCAAGTGACCACGGAGTGAAACCTCTGAGATGAGGAGCCAAAGAACCATTTCCTCCTTTTACACTGTTGGTCTCAGATATTTTGTCAGAGTGATGGAAAGCTGACTAAGGCAGGATTGTATCTTGGCTCCATCTGTCTGAAGAGCATAAAACCTGCATAATCTTGGACAACTGACTTTAACTTCCAGCCTACTGTTTGTTTCTTCATTTCTAAATTGGCAAAACTAATTGCAAATGTATTGTAAGGGTTGATGTCTTAGTCTGTTCATGCTGCTAAAACAAAAGACTTGGGGCTGCATACTTTATAAATAGAAATTTATTCCTTGCAGTTATGGAGGCTAGGATGTCCAAGAATGAGATGCAGGTAGGTTACAGTGTCTGATGAAAGATTGTTCTCTGCTTCCAAAATGTATTTGGATGGTGTGTCCTCAGGAGAAGATGAACACTATGTCCTCACATGGCATAAAGACAAAAAGAGGCCTGACAAGTTCCCTTCAGGCCTTGTGTGAGATTGGTAACTCTGATAAAAGGAGCCCTCGAGAATTACCTCATAGAGACACCACTTTTTAATATTATCACATGAGTGATTAAGTTTCAATATATGAGTTTAAGGGGCCATATTTAGACTGTGGCAGCTGGCGATAGGATCGAATGAAATCACAAATACAGAGTGAGTAAAGTAGTACCTAACACATTAGAGCCTTACTAGAGGTTAGGTGTCAGTCTGCAGCGGTAGCCCTGTGGCATCTGATCCCGTCAGATCTCGGAAGCTAAGCAGGGTCGGGCCTGGTTAGTACCTGGATGGGAGACCACCTGTGAACACCAGAAGCTGTAGGCTTGGGAGAAGGACCTGGCAACCCCCTCCCAAAAATCAATCTACTACTGAAAACCCTATGAACAGCAGAGAAGCACTGACAATAGTGTTTCCCCTGTTGTACAGAGGGTTGCTATGAGTCGGATACCGATTCGACGGCACCTAACAACAACCACAACAGAGGTTAGGTATATTTTTATTGTACTTATTGTTTTTATGATTAATGATCAACTCACTTAGAATCTCATTTCTCACTCTTCAATTCTCTCCTTTCTCCATTTTGTTCTTTTGTGAGTTTGGGATTCTTGACTATTCTTTCACCTGGATCTGATGACACCAAAGATGAATTTGTTATAATTTAGGTGTCTAAAACAGTGTTTTACTTTTATTCTGTTTAAATATACGTCTTTTTCTTTCTCAGTACTGAGGAATTAAACCCAGGGCCTTGTGGATACTGGGAAAGTGCTCTCCCACTGAGCTACATCTACAGCTTCCTTTTATTAAGTTTTTTATTTTTGAGACAGGGTTTTTCTAAATTGTGCAGGCTGCCTCTAGCCTCAAGCATATGATCTTCCTGCCTCAGAGGCCTCCTGAGTTACTGAGATAACAGGCAGGTGCCATGGCACCTGGCTTAAATGGCCTTTTTAAGTGAATTCTTTCCATTTTATTGATTATTGCATGACTAACGTTCTGTGCCCACATACCTAAAATTTTATTGTTGATAAAATTTTTAATTCATCCATTAAGTATTTTTGAAAGTACTTTTTGCAAATATTATCCTCACTGCTTTACTCTTTGTACATGTAATACTGTGTTGTATTTAATATAATTAAAAAAATCTTCCTGACTATATATTAATGCATTTATATATGCATATAATATCCAATGATTCTTGAGCACCTGCTATGTGCCAGGGATTCTTCTAGTTAGTGATATAGAGCTTAAAATTGACCACTTGAGTCAACAACATAAAAGTCACTGGTAATCTTGATCGTTGATAGCTTGATTGGAGCATGATTAAGAGAGGTAAACAAGAACACATAATTCCTCTGAGGGTTGTTTTTCAGAAAAGGACAACAAAATAAAATGGGAATAAAAGAAAAGAAACTTAAGACTTAGAGGAGGTTATTATTTTTGAGATAGGAAAATGATAGCTTGTTTGCACATTAATTAGAATAATCCAGTAGGATGGGGAAAGATTGTTGATACAGGAAAGAGAGGAGAAAATGCTGGAGCAGTATCCTTGAGGAAGTAAGAGAGACAGAATCTTTGCCCAAAGGGAGTGCTGGGTTATGATAAGTCATTGATAGGAGAAGGGAATCAGTCATAGTGAAGAAGAGAAGAAAGTTAATTTTTGGCTGTGAGTGTTCATTGTTAGCTAAACTGTGCTTAGGCGCATTTTCATTTAGTAGTGGGGCTGCCACCACTGCTTTATACCTGATGGATACTTAATATCTGTGCAAATCGCTGGCTCCTGCTCCCTTTATAAAGTCCTTCTATCACCAGCATTCCTCTCTATCTTTGCATCTATCACAAAGTATTATAATTATGTGTCTCCATCTCACTAATTAGAACGCAGTATTCTTGGGCCTGCAAGATTGAAAGAAGTCTTGGAGGAGAAATCAACTACTTTCCTCTAGTGAGGAAGGCAGATTCTAAATTCTTCAACACAATCATTAGTTGGCTCCCTCTATTCTGCTTTCAGTTCTCCCTAATTATTGTCTTTTTGTGTGGTCAAAGTTAATCCACAAACACAGGTGGCATCTTCAGAATGTGTGCGTGGGTAAATCTGTGCAGGTTGAGTGTATACATTTTCTAACTAGAAGTGTTTTGAAGAAGTTTAAGTACACTAGTATGTGGATAACCGCATGAAGTATTTTTGAAAGTACTTTTGGCAAATATTATCCTCACATTTTACTCTTGGTATGTGTAACTGTGAAGACTAGCATTCTATGTTTCACTTCTGGAGTCACCTGACTTACCTAGTGAAAAGGGTGCTGATACTTCAGTGGGTATTGGTGCAAGAGTGGCAGAAGGATGGGCACATGCTGAGAGAAGGCTGCTCTTTTCCCTTCAGTCATGGTAGAAGAGGGAAGTTTTAATTGCATTAATTATTGCCTTGGGTTTCTTTGAAATGCTCTTGCTCCTCTGTACAGCCGTGATAATATCACAGCCTCCCAGCGAATCAGTTCCAGGAGCAGTGGGGGACATTGACTTTATTCACATGAAATAGCCTTTGATTTCTTCTTATGTAAAATCTGCTTATCATGGTTACCACCTTGGCTTTGCCAGTTGCTCTGAACTAATTTCTCATTCCTAGTAGCAGAGGGATGTTTTATTTAAATGAAGTTTCTGAAAGAACACTTTTTGTTTTAGGGTAGGGTACAGAAAAGAATTATGCATAAATTTATTTCTATTCAGTATGAGCTTTTAGTGTACCTGCAAATTGTTCACCTAGTGGATGATCCTGGGTTGGGTTTTAAACTAGGAGTAGACAATAAGACAATAGATAAAGTTTGATAAAACAAAAGTGTGTAAGTTAAATAATACCATGATATCAATACTAATTTCTTGATTTTGAAAATTATATTCTGCTTACTAATGTTCGGCAAGTCTGAGTGAAAAGTATAGGGGGATTCTTTCTATTATTTTTAAAACTCTTTTTTTCCCAGCCTTTTGTTTGAAACAAACGTGAAGTTTCCTCACTAGATCTGTTTGAATTGATCTATCTCTGGAAAATGAATATCTCAATAAAGCTAAAGCTAAATCTATATATGCCGGACAACAATGAGAAAAAAGTAATGCTTGGGGGAAATAGGAAGTCTGTCAAAAATGGTAGATTTTGGAGCAAAGCCATTAGAGCTGCTGGGAATGACTTTGAGGAAGTCCTTGAAAATAATCAGAGAAATTGTCTAAGTAATGATTGTGTTCACTTTCAACATGCTGTCATGTGAGGGAAAGATTTGATTTTCCTTTAAACTTAATGGACTCTAGCACAGGTTAATTGCTATCAATATGATTTAAACCAGAGATCATGTGGCCTTTGGGTTTTGATATTGCAAAGTGGGGTCCTGAATTGGATAGGAAGTAATGAAGAGACAGGCTCAGAAGTCTTTGCCAACTTTGGTAGTCTATCACTTTGTTTTCATGTTAAAGGAGTGGTGCTCCCAACTATATAATTTAATGTATTAATCCTACTGCTAGCATTAAAATTTCCCATGCATGTGTGTGTGCATGTGTATGTGGGTGCATATGTGTGTCTTTCCCCTCTCAGGTACAGAATGGTTGAAGCCTTTGCCCTAAAATGATGATTTTTAAGGATTATATATGTGGATAACATTAGATACTTCATAGTACCTATTAAATGTGATTTATTTGTTTGTACAACAGTAGCCTAAGACTGCTCCAAATATATCTACAGGGTGCAAGTTTGAAATTAATGTGCCAGAGTCCTTTAATGTGGGGAGCCTGCTGGCTGGGTTTGCTGATGTTTGGTGCAGCCAAAAGGTTCTCACCTTGATGGATGGTTGTGTTTCCTTCTTGATCAATGCATGAATTATCTCTCCTAGGTCAACAAAGAGAGAAAACAGTAGGTGGTCCTGCCTAGTGCTGGATTAAGTTCAAAACCTGGAGAGAACTTTGCATTTGTAGGACAGATATAAAAAAGTATGTTTATTTGAATCTCTGCCACATTACCGTTTTTCAAGTTCATGCTGCCCATGTTGGATGAAAAAGGACCAATATTCTTTCTGTACTCACTGAAGTGACTTAAATGAGTAGATGAAATCATGGAAACCATCCTTAGACTTACATTTGGGTTTTTCTGGAAGGAATAACAGTTGATTTATTAAGCAAACAAACAAAAAAACATGTCATGGTGTACTTTTTAGATCAAATAAATTCTTGAAAATAACTTTGTTTAATGGGTTATTATTTTTCCTTAGAAAATCAAAAAGTATCTAAGGATGCTATTGGGTGATCAGTTTTATTTCAATCTAAAAGATGAAGGAAATGAATCTCATTTCATCACAGAAGCTCAAGTGCTATTTTATTAGCACCTAGATTATGCATGGACCACAAAAAGACAGTGTAAGAGTTAAAAGTGCAATTACAAAAAGCCTTTGGGATTTCGTATATTAGTTTTCAGGTATTGTTGGGACTGTATGAATGAGGTAAAAATAAAGGAAAATCCTGCAGAATAAACTTGTATTCGCTTCAATCCAGCAAGCCAAAGTACTGGTCATAGAATAGACAAAGGAAGTCTATCCATGGAAATAGCCAGCTCTTTTTGAGATAAAATGGGCCTTGGAATCAGGCAGACCTTGTTGGAGTTCAGATCTTTTTCTCACCAATTTTGCAATCTTGGAATAATGGCTTGCTTTTCCTGATTTATAGTTTAATTTGTTTTTTAATTTGTAACATTGATAAATATCTATTTCAAAGGGCTGGTATGAGAATTAGAAGAGATACTCTTTCATAATTAGCATATTATCCAAATATGAAATGGACACTCACTGAAATTTTCACTAAAAATTGACTATCTCGTAAACAGTCATCTCTATTAGGACAAGGGAAATGTAATTACTGGGATAGGACTATTGTTCCTGGTATTCCCTGAATCTCGCACAATGCTTTGGACATAATAACTGATCCCAAACTATTTATTGACCTAATTATTTCAATGTGCTGGGGTTAAGCTCAGTTGGTAGAGTGCTGCTCTGCACTCTCTGAGGCCTTGGGTTCCATTCCAAGCATCTCACAAGTGGGAGAAGGATGTGGCAATCCACTCCCAAATCAATCCCCAAAACAATCAGCCAGTGAAAACCCTATGAATAGCAGAGAAGCACTGACATAGTCCAGGGCATATCACACAGTGTTGAGGAGTGTTTCATTTTGTTGTACATGGGGTCACTGTTAGTTGTACCTGACTGTAATTTTAGTTCCTATTATCTGGAAAGGTTAAGTGAAGTGTAATTTGTTATTGGTGACAATATCATTGAAGGATGCAGGAGGGAGGGCCGGCTTTGTCCTGCAATGCCTTGGGCTTGACTACTTGGCTCTTTCTATCTATTAATTTGAAGATCCTCTTCTTCCAAGAAGCAAAGACATAACACTGGGAAATCCAAATATATTCTTCCTTTTAAAGCCAGAAAGGTTCAAGGTTCAACCTGTTCTATATTTATAGCAAAACACTGGAGATTTTGTTAGAAGAAAAAGTAGTGGACAAAAGTATTGGAAAGAATGAAGCAGAGAAAATTGGAAAAATTACATCCATCAGGTTCCTTTCCTAAGTGCAGTAACATTGATTGGCTTGAAGATCCTTTGCAAGGCCATGTTAGAATCAAATCCTTCTGGATCTATCTTCTTTAAACATCACATGAAAGCAGCTATCCCTGGCATGATTGAAACTGTCCTTATTCCTTCAAGATTTGGAAATTGTCTCCATCTTTCTCATTAATCAGAGAAAAGATGTCACTAACTTTTCCCAGGTGACCTTCAGTCCCTTCCTGTATGCCTCTCAACCCTCCCATGAATAGAAATGAGTGTGTTCCACAGACAAGTGAGCTGCCTAAGCTCCTGGAGTGTCTGTCTCTTTGTGCAGACCAGTTAGTTCAGAAAGAGGCTCATTATTTTTGAAATTTCTGCCATCAAATCTCTGTAGTTAAATTTTCCAGATGAGGATTTTTAATTAAAAAATTTATTAAACACTTTTTGCTTCCCTCCCATTTCTCCCATTCCTTTAGTTTTCCTTCACAATACAGCTGAGATCCCTAATGACTTCAGATCTTTTACTTCTTTTTATAAGAAAAAATTTGGTTTTTATTTCACATTAAATAGAATAAATGATTCTGTATCAATACCTCAAATCCTCTCTGAGCACTACCTATATGCAGCTGACTGCTCTTTAATGTTGATTTAAACACAAAACATATGGATAGATGATAGCAGTTAAAAGACATGTTTCTCCAGCCATGGTTGGCACTTCACCTTCAAGACATAGAACAGTAAAACCTTGCCATTGGCAAATTTTTGTAGATAAGGAACAGGAGCCTATTGTCTGGCATCGGCTCTATGGGTCTGTAGGGACTTAATTATCAGTGCAGCTACTTGGAAAGTCACACCTTATATAAAATGCTAATGAAACTGAACAGTGAATGTAGCAGAATGAGAATTCATTGAGATCATACTGTACATCAGAACTTTGATGTCAGAAAAAACCTTGGTTTGAATTCCTGGCTGTGGGACTTATGGGATATCTTTGACCTAGGTATTCTTTCCTAGAAAACAAGAATGCCAATATGTACACCTCAGACGCTAAGTTCTAAGGCCAAACTGAGAGAATAAGTGGAGTCACATCTAGTGCCATGAATGCTTCCTTGCCTTCATACTAGTCATAATTTGAGATGTATGCCTTTTAAACTTATTTTCATTATTGCTTATCTATGTACATTTGGTTAAAGTACTTACCCTTTAAGTTAGTTTGTTTCTTTTTGTGGAGGAAGTATTCTGGTGCAGAGGACTGAATTAATTATCTCTTTGACTTACTGGACATTAGTCTCATTGGTGCGTACAAGGGTCCTCTTGTTACATTTATCTATTTCATTTTTTATCCCTATTATTCAGTTCTAAGACTCAAGCTTTTTAGGTATGTTTTATGTACCCTTTTACTTATATGTGTTCTTGTGAAATGTATAATACTGGTTTGTTCTAATTTGTGCAATTTATATTATATAATTGATCTCTCTTTCTAGCATTTCCACCAATATTATATTTTAAAAGATACGTCTTTGCTGTATGTATAGAAATCTACATCTTATTCTATGACATGCCACCACTACAGTTTCACATTTCCATTTACCCAGTGATGGGCACCTGGATTGCCTGCAGGTCTTCCATTGGACTGGGAAAAATTATAAAGCTGGACCTTTCTACTACATGGCAAGGACACAGAACCCTCTTGTGTTGCTGGCAGGAGGATAGATGGGCTCACTTAGTCTGGAAAGTAGTGAATGTGTATGTGTGTGGATGTGCATGCATGTACATGTACATGTGCCCAAAGGCATCAGCAGAGAGTTTCAGATTTAGAGTATAAGGGTATGGAGATATACATGGGATCATGACCCCGCAGGCATCCTCTGATGTAGCCAGGATTTTTGTAGAAGTGTGGGCAAGGTAGATCCGTAACAGTGCAGCTTCTGCAACACAGGAAGGCAGGCTAGGAGGAGACATAAATGAAGGCTAAATGTCAATTCACTATTCTATCACAATATGCTCATGTGTATATTATAGTAAACTCAAAAGCCTTTCTGCACTCATTCTGGTAAGATTAATGCAGGATTTCCCAGTTGTTCTTGGACTATGGATATTTTTGGAAACTTGGGAAAGCCTAGAGAATCCTTTGTAAGGTGTTCTTTTAAATACTTAAGATAAAACTTATATGATTATTAAAGAGACTAACCATATGGCAATTATAAAATATTAAACACATGGTATTATAATCATTGATATGTTATTAATAATACATTAAGTAAAATCTGGTACTGAATTTGGAAAAGTGATGAGTGTAAAGGCTACTTCAGGATATATTCAACAAATGTAATGTGATAAGAAAATATCTGTGGTTAAATTGGTAACAAAGTCATAAGTGCTACTTATATCACTGTGGTTTTCTATATTTATTATTGAAGGAAATGCTCTAGCTACTGTTAATAACACCTATTTGCTGTCAATCTACTGGATGTGTCTTCAAGGTAGGAATTCATGTGTAAACTAAAGAGTCTAAAAGAGAGTTAGCCTTGAAAGGAAGTTTAGAAGTGGAGAAACAAGAGACCTAAGGTGACTGGCCACTAGTATTTGTTTTATCAACTTGTCCTTCCCAACAAGGTGTCAGTCCTCATCTGCCCTTCTTCTGTGGACTGTGGTGGCTGCCAATTTCTCAGGTGGTGGTAGAGCAAGTGATTGCTTCTCCTGAGTGTGTTTGGGGGGGCTGTATGTTCAGTGAAGAGGGAAGGGCAGAATTGAGCATTCTTCACATTCTCCTCCCCTTGCAGTCTCTGTCCACCATCTGCTTCAGACCACGGCATAGCCCCTCCTGGTTTTGTAGACCTCCGGAATGCAAGGGCTTTCAGAGTCCCCTGGAGCATCTGGCAGTTTGGCCATTCGTCCCTTCAATTCATGCACCCCACTTGCTTCCGTTGATTCTCCAGGATTTTGGTTTGAGGGGAAGCAGCCAACAGTTTCTGCTAATTCATCATCTTGACAAGAACATATTAGTTTCACTTTTTGAAAAATAGCAATTTAATACCATCTTTATAGGACTGTCTTGAGCATGAAATGAGGCAATGCAACATACTTAGCACAGGCACTGTACTAAGAACTTATGGTAGGTACACATCCTAAATTCCATACATTCTCAGAGCTTGTGACAGGCTGACGGTAGCCTGGTATCCATCAGTGTCCACCATGACAAAAGAACACATGGCAGAGGTCATTTACTGTGAGACAGAGGCTGTCATTCCTGTCTACATATTACAGTCAACCAAGGAGCTTGATCCAGTTAAATCATAATCTCTCAGAGACAGACCCAAGTATTTATATTTTTAAAGTTTCTTAGATAATTCCAATATATAATCCAAATGAAGAGTTTCTGCATGAGGTCCCTGACTTGAATTATTTTCTCTTTTTATTATACCCAAGTAACTCTGTGTGATCCTTCAGAAGAATGAAATTTCCAGGTGAGATAGTTTCCACATAAAGTCATCAAGGTTACTATGTCCTGAGCACCCACTCATCCACAAATATATTGTATGAACAATGAGACAGATATTTAAAAGCACATGGGGTAGAATGGATTTGAGGAGGAAAAGGAGAGATTATGACAGTTTTCAATAGCACATGATCTTTTCGGTGGTCAGAAGATATATTCACAATGACTGTAAAATTGCTAAAGTTAGTGAGCCCTTTGGTAAAAGATTTGCTAACTTGAACTTGGAGACTGAGGTTCAGCTCAGTTGGTAGAGTGCTTGCTGTGCACGCTCTGAGGACCAGCCCTGCAAAAATGGGTGAAGGATCTGGTGGCCCACTCCCAAAACAATCAGCCATTGAAAACCCTATGAGTACCAGAGAAGCACTGGCATAGTGCTGGGCATGGCACAGTGTTGGGGAATGTTTTGTTCTATTGTACATAGAGTTGCTATGGTCAAACACAAATGGATGGCTCCTAACAGCAACAACAACAACAACAACAACAACAACAACAACAACAACAACATCTTGAACCTAATAGAAAGAATACAGTAATATTCCCAAAGGTGATTATGTCATACATTATAAAATTTATCTCTGCAATGTTGGATCTGCAGGAGATTTGACATGGTAAAACTTATGGTTCCAGCTAATGTGATTCAGTAGTAGTTCTTTGGCTGTATATGATTTTAAATCAACCAGATTTGGAGAGTTATTTTAAACTCTGGTGTCTTGAAGTTCCTTGCCAACTCAGAGTTATATCTGTATGTTCTTTACATGGAACAGAGTATGGGAAGGGTAGAGAGAATTGGCATAAAACTAATGGAAGCTTATATAGGTACAGTGAGTGAAAAAAAGACAAGGATGAACACATTCAAAACAACACATCCAGCTGCTGCTGCTGCCGCCGCCGCCGCTTCCCCTCCTCCTCCTCCTCCTCCTTTCTTTCTTCTTCCTC